>PVKM010017638.1:0-25746 GCA_004027735.1 Carollia perspicillata
AACCATAATTTCCACAGAGACTTGATAAAGCTCTAGTAAAAGCTAAAGGCAAAGAAAGTTGATATTTCATTTACCTGTGAGTCCTTGTTTAATGTCAGCCTTGCCCAATAAATGATAGCTTATTATTCTGAAATAATGTTAGGCTTACAGAAAAAATTGCTAAAATAATGCAGAGATGCCCCCATGCCCTTCGCCCAGCTCCTCCTAATGAACTTCTTGCCCGAATGTAATCAATGGTCAAAACCAAGAAATGAGCACTGGTGGGAGAATATTTTTAGGTGGTCCTTGGGCTACACTTTATAAATGTAATATTTACACAAATAGTAGCAAATACGTGGCTTAGAAAATAACAGCCATATCAAACTCATGATTTTATTGATTTTTTTTTCACTAAGATTTAGGTGAAGCAACAGTTGATGTAAAATAAATTTTAATTTAAAAGCCGTGAAAGCGACTACAATTTTAGGTGGTGTTGGACATGGCCCAATTAAATGACGAAGATATTACTCGAATGAGTGATATTTGGGGAGCTTAAGTGCATGTGTGATTTGGAAACATTAACATTTTACTTCCTTCGTCTTCCTACCTCAGTTGCCACTCCCTGGGTGCTGACCTCCCGGGGTGGCTTTGCTCCTGCTGAGTGCCACTCCTGAGTGACTTGGAGTCTCCACCCAGTAGGAGACGGAGGTCAGGCCTGGAGTGACTGACGTCCCGCACTGGAACGTAGCAAAGGGCACCTCCCCGTCGCCCTGCCATTACAGTGCAGACGGATGATTATGGTGGTGGCGATGGGCGTTAATGTTCTTCCTAAGACTGGACTTTGGCAAACGCTTGGAAGTGCTCCTACAAGAGGGAGATTTTCAGAGAGCATGCAAATGACCCAGTTAACGGGCTTTCCCCCATAAAAATGCACAAACTGCTTTCGTCTCCAGGCCACCGTATAAATCTCTCGGCTGCCAGGCACTTTTCCGTCCTCCCTGGTTCTCTGGAAGATTAAGAACTCTGGAGCAGGGTGGCTCCTTGAGGAGCGTAGATGGGCACAAGGGGCGCGCAGCCGGCCAGGAGGACTTGTGTTTAACCTGCAGGGGGGGTTGCTGCCCCCTCTGTCTAGTGAAGTGCAGCCTTCCCCCTTCCTCAGGAGTCAAAATCACTCTAAATGATTTCATGACTCATGAAACTCAGCCTTCCTTTTTATATTTCCTCCCTCCTTTCTCCTGGCTCAAAAAATCCTGGTTTTCCACGCAGGTTCTCCTTGTCAGTGGTGAAAGCTTGAGAGGTGGGGCCGAAATTAAGGTTCCCCCAAATCCATTGTCCTTGTAGAAGCAGGAATTTGCTAGATTAAATAATGGCCTCCAGGTAGAGCGAAAGTGTTTTTTGTTACATGGTTATGCTTTTTGGTTTTTTTCTTTTAACCAAAGGCTTTCTTGAGGAAAGTAGATTCAATCCCCTGACTACGAGGTGCTCTTGCTTTTCCCGTTTTTTTTTTTTTATGTAAAATCTTGGATGTGGAGAGTGAGAGTGACGCGTACTTGTTTGGTAGTTGTCACCTAACCGTCTCCTGTATTTGCCTTCTGTATTTTTATATTTTATATCTGCCTGGCTTTCCAGCTCATTCCACAGCAGCTGGTATTCCAAAGTCATACCAAGTCCAGGGTGCCGTGGAGTAGCGGGAGAAGGAGTCTGATTTCTAGACGTCAGACACATGAGCGGGAGCGAGCTCAGTCTTCGAGTTCTGCGTTGGCTGTCATTTGTTCATTAATTGTTGAAATTCTTTTATTTCTTTTCATGGGTTGGCTTATCCTGTAGTCACCAGTGGCAGTACGAGCATGATTGAAACCAAGGCGACAGCAGTTGACCACTGAGCCACATGGCGACCACCTTGCTGAGAATTTGTAAATTTGCTGGTTACGTGTAATTATTAGTGTTGTCGCCTGAGAAACAATAACTACAGAATACACATGAGCAAAGGGAGCTGCCTCTGTAACCATTAGAGCTAGGGATCATGGCATGGTGGTGTGACAGTCCCCCATGGCTTCGCTTTACTGGTGGACAATGATACCATCCCCTGGATACATGAGGGCCATCTAGTATATTGGCTCAGTGGTTTGTACTAACTTGGCAGGGGAAGCCGCCACTTCCCCTGCGCTCTGCAATGACAATGATGTGAACTAACCTGCTGGGTGACCTCATTCACTCCAGCGAGACGGTGGAGCACACAGCTGGGCTTCGGTTTAGCCCCCAGCTGCCATTGGTGACACACTTATTGTTGGGGTTGAGTGGACCCAGTGAATGTCTCTTCCTTACCCAAGTTCAAAGGCAGTCGACAGCCAGAGACAGGAGATAGTTGGAGGTGAAAAACATTACCTTTATTACTGATAAAAACCATGCTGGGAGACATGGCTTACATATGGCCCAAAGGCTTGCCTAACATTCTTTTTGCCCAAACATCAGGCTTCCTGGGAAGTCGACCTGACCCTACTGGGCCCGTGCAGAGTTCAGAGGTCAGAGCAGTGGGTGCACTTCCCTCAGGCATGGAGACGCCCAAAACATGGGGCGAGGAGTCGAAGGAGCGGAGCCCTGCCAGTTCGGGTCTTTTTCCCACACTCATCACTCAGATGGGTTTCCCCTCCTCCCACAAGAAGTTCAAGGGCAGAGCCTGGCAGTGCTAACCCAGAGGAAGCTTGTTCCCTATGGAAGGAGGGATCCAGGGGAGAGCGGCTTGCCCACCACCCCCGCACCCTCCGTGCCAGGTCCTGTGCTGAGGACTCCACCTCCTGATGCCACACAGCACAACTACCCTGTGAAGTAAGCGCTGCTCTACTAAAAGGGACTGACCCTTCATGAGGGTGGTTTCCCCGGGATCACCCAGCGAGAAAGTGAGTGAGTGAAACTCATCCCTCCGTCTACCTGACTGCAAAGCCTGTGCTCTTGACCGGAGCCCTGTGAAGCTTAGACCTTTTACATTTATCACTACTTCTCACCTTAGCATGCACCTGGACATAGTGCCACATGTCTCTGTTTCTTTTTTTTTTTTTAAAGATGTTATTTATTTTTAGAGAGGGGGAAGGGAAGGAGAAAGAGAGGGAGAGAAACATCAATGTGTGGTTGCCTTTCGAGTGCTCTCTACTGGGGACCTGGCCCGCAACCTAGGCATGTGCCCTGACTGGGAATCGAACTGGCAACCCTTTGGTTCATAGGCCGGCACTCAATCCGCTGAGCCACACCAGCCAGGGCAACATGCCTCTGTTTCTCGGCTGCACTATCTGCTCAGCGTGGGGAACAGTCCTGGCTCAGGTGAGAGAACTCTGGCGAGGAATTGGTAGTAAAGGATGGTTAGGAACTACAGGTAGCTGATATACACGTGGATGCCCAGTGAATGCACTTGCGGATGAAGGACCCACACTTTCCATGGGAGAAAAGCGGGCCACGCTCTTCTCAAAATGTGCTTTATGAGTGAGCTGACCTTTCTGGGTGAAGGAGGTTAGCCTTGTTTCCCATGAAACGGTGCTTAGGAGGTTCTTTCCTTCACCTTGTCCATCCATAAAACACTTACAAGGTATCTAGTCTGTACCAGGAGGCCTGGAGCTAAATTAGGAGGATGCTTTGGTAGATAATGCTCACGTGACTCGGGACTGTGAGGAGCCATTCTCCTAAAAGGGAAGGTGGTTGAAAGGCTCGTAATGTCTGCTCAGCTATGGTGGGCTCTTGACAGATCTGTTTCCGGCCAGCACAGCTCTCGTTCTGCTCAGAATCACTTTTGCACAGCATCTTGACACTGAAAGAAAAACACCATGTCTTTTACTCAACGCACAATACTTCTGACACCCAACGTGTGGGTTTTTTCCCCACATGGCCCAATTTTCTAACTCGCTGGGTATCAATTGGATGTCCTGACTGCCTGGAATTAGCGCAGACCCCTCTGGTAAAGGGCTCAGTCCTCCGGACTGCCCCCCCTCTCCAGATGCCAGCCGCAAGTCCTAGGTTGTCACTTACACTTCTGACCGCAACCCTGTCATCATTTTCAGTAATTGCTATAATGGCTTACAGAGTTCAGGGCAGCAATCATTTACACTTACCTGTTCATTATGGAGGGTACGATAAAGGAGCCAGATGAACATCCAGGTGAAGAGGTGTGTACGATGAGGTGTGGAGGGGTCCCCAAGCGGAGGAGCTCTGTGCCCTTGTGGTGGAGTTGTGGTGGGCCGCTCTCTTGGCCCGTGGATGCGTCCACCGCCCCAGAACCTCTGCAAACCTCATACCTTAGGGATTTTTGTGGAGGCCTCATCGTGGAGGCATGATTGATTATTAGTTCAATCTCCAGACCCTGTCCCTCCCTGGAGGATGGTGGGTAGGGCTGGAAGGTCCAAGCACCTGATCATGGCTCAGTCTTCCTACTGTCCAGTCCTCATAGGGGAGCCCAACAAGAGCCATCTCATCAGAGCCCGAGACGGTCCATCACCCAGGGCGTTCCCAGGGATGTAGGAGCTGTGTGTAAGAGACTCCTCGCCACTCAGGAAAATAAGGGGGTTTAGGAGCTCTGTGTCAGGAACCAGGGACAGAGACCAGATGCGTATTTCTTCTTAGTCACAGCTGCCTGTCGCGTTGTCACGGTGACAGAATCCATCCCTCATCCAGCCACATGCTTGAAGTTGGCTATGAAGACACATGTTTATTTCTCAAGATTCTCCTTGACTGGGGCCAAGTGGGGGGTGGGGGCGCGCCTTTTGAGCTCAGAATGGTGGTGTTTGGGGAATGCTCTCACACATTTGGTGGTTAGTGAGATTTGGCTTATTTGCAGCTACATTGTCTTCTTTCTGTTCCGAGTGCAAACATCTCTCAGCTGTCTATGGAAAAACTTTCCTAAAGTCATAGTAACCTCCCATATGGCCGTGAGGGTGTACGGGATATTTAAGATGGCCAAGACCGAGGATTTAGGGCTTTCTCTGTTGGGAGAACCTTTCTCTGTTTTCTCAGCGGGGCCCCTGGAGGGGAGACAGGGGAAGACAAGGAAGAGGAGGGGACATCTTCCCAGCTGTGTCCTGCCTTCTTGCTACTCCCCGTAGATAAAGTCACTGCGTTCCTGTCCACTTTGGGCCTTCTACTTGTAAGATTAAAATAATAATTATTGTGCGGTAAATCCTAAACACAAGGCTTCTCCCTAATTTCTCATGGACTTCCTGACATTCAAAAATCTAGATTATCTCCGCAGTAGCCAGCAGGGCTGTCCTAATCACTGCATCCAGAGTGTCCTTGCTTGAAAATCTGAAGCTTCTGTCAGGACAGGTGCACTGGTCTTGATTTGGTTCACAGCATGTTTTTCCTTCTAGAATGTTCTCCTCCTTCTCTACCCCCTGAAATACCAGTCCTTCTGGAAAGATCAGCATGAGTCCCTCTCTTTGATAAAGGCCTCCCATAATTGCACTTTGCTATTCCTCATCTCCTAAGTCCCATTACTTAACTCCTTGCTCTGTGTTTCTTTTTCCTCCCATCCAGAGGGAAAGCTCATGCATAGGAGGTACTGTTTTTCTGTGTCTTCCGTTAGAGCCCTTGTCTTTGTTAGCGCCCAGAACAATGCTCTGCCCTTGGCAGATGCTCAATAAATAGTCACAGAATAAACTCAGGAGCCCTCGTCTGCCGAGGTCCACTAAATCCTGAGCTCCGTTGATAACTCACCCCCGGAAAGGTTTTCAATGGAGTGTCCTTTCCTTCCCAGCTTTTCTGCGTGGTGAAGTGGAAAGAGCATAAACTTTGGTGTCAGAGAATCCACCACTTATTCATTCAATGACCACAGCCAAGTTTTACTCAAAGCCCCTAAACATCGGCTGCCTCATCTGCATAGCAGAGATAATACTTTGCTCCTACGAGGGCAGGAAATCACTTTTGTGGGGAAGCTGGCACCGTGGCTGGCACCAGAAAGATGGCTCTCCTTGCTCCCCACTTGGACTCCACCCAGACGCACCTTTGCCTCTGCCTTTGATCAGGTGGCTCCCAAGTGCCCCTTCTGTTCAGTGGAGTCCTGGTTAATGAAAGCTTCCTAAGGCAGCTCAGCTCGGTGCAAACAAACTCACAAAAACCTCCTCTAAATCTTGTGAAGCATAGCTGTCTGAGCACATTAGCATGACAAAAACCACCTCAGGACGCTGCTGTTTGTCCCAGTGCAGTCGAAGAGGAAGCCATGTTGGCTCAGCAAAATGGCCAAGGGCTCTAAATACATCTGAACCACAGCCTCTTCTTTCTGCGCTTCCCCTCTTCTGGCCCTTTGCCAGCAGCCGGCGGTTCCTCAGTGACTCGCCCTCGGCCCCACTACCCAAACTGGGAAGGACCTGACGTAGCTAACGCCATTCGATGGACTGATTGCGGCTGAATGTGAATTTAGCCGGTGCATTACCTCAACCAGCAGTTTTATTTTAAGCCTTTCTGTCTCTTGTTCCACGATGAGTGATCTCCAGCATCAGCAAGCAGGGAGATTTTCTGGAGCAGGGAGATTCTCCGGTCTCAGTCTGCCGGCCCTAAGGTTGACCTTGAACATGGGATAGGCTAGGTTGGCTCAGGTAGGGCATCTGTCTTCTTCCTTGATGGCTCTGCTCCATCCTCTCCTGGGGAGAGTTGGCGTGGGCTGGGTTCTGGCTCTTGGTCAGGTGGCTGGTGGTGGCTGGCCAGAGAAGTGACTGCTGTGTGATAGGCCCCTTCCAGCCTCTAGAGGGTTCTATTCCCTGCCACTGGTGCCCTGGAAGGCACCTCCTTCCCCCCTGGAGTGAAGTATGTTAGCCTTATTCTAAACTCGATCCTTATCATTTTCTATTCTAAGACCCACAGATTCCCATTTTATGTGTTCCAATATAGTGCGTGCTGTTTTAGTTAGCATTTCATTAACAGACTTTCGACACTCTAAAAATCCTCATCAATCACCGCAGGCAGAGTGGCACGGCGGAAAGAGACTCAGGCTCTGATGCAGGAGATCCAGGTTCAGTTGGCGCACCTGTCACTGGTCCTCAGCATTCTGGGGACCCACCTCTGGGTGCTGGGTAACCAAGGACCGTTGACCCCGGGCCTGAGCCTTCACAGGCCTTTCAGGTTTGTGTCCCGGCTCTGCCTCTGGGGAACTGTGACCTTGGACATGTGCATTCACCTGTCTGGGTTACGTGTAGAATGATGGCATTGGAGTGGGTGGAGCTAACTCCCATTCCAGCTGTCGATTTTATGAGTCTACGCGCAGTGGACCTGCCTCCGAGAATTCATACTTGGAAGTGATAGTTTCTTACTGTCCCAGCCCTTCTTGTCTGATACCCTTGAGCCCTCTTCTTTGTCTCTTAGTTATTTCCATCTTAGTTAATGATGTCTGTGGCTGAGAAACGGCCCGAGAGGAGCGCCTCTGCTCTCCAGTGGGAGGTGCTGCCAGAATTAGAGGTCGTCTGTTCCCCTTGGTTTCTTGTTTCTGAGTCGTGTCCTTCCCCCTCTTGATGGTTCCTTCTATCTTTACTAGCCTCGGACATGCATGTGTCGCTAACACCTATGTGTTTATTTCACCCATGAATATAATTGCACAGTATTTGTGTTGTGGCTCTTTCTAATCGCACCCGCAGAGACGTCTTCCTCGGGCTTTCCTGATTGCTCACACTCGTGTTTTCTAACCCTGTGGTTCTCAACCACGGGTGAGTCTATCACCCCTCCCCACAAAGAACGTGTGGCACCCTCTGGAGGCATCCCAGTTGCCACGCTGAGTGACGACTGCTCTAGACAACTAGTGGGTACAGACCAAGAATGCCGCCTAACCTCTTCCAGTACCTAGGGCAGCCCCGTAACCAAGAATGACCGGGTCCAACGTGTCCATGGTGCCGACGCGCAGAACCCCTCCTGTAATGATTGTTAGTTCTTTACCAGCAGAAACCAAACATGCCCATTTCCACATGAATAGCGTGCAGCATGGGGCCATGTAATGAGAAAGAGGGGTGTGACTCATTGTTGTGTGAACGACCCCAGGTAGGTGTGCCCAGCCACCTGGTGCATTTAGCCACGTTACAGCCCCCCAGGGAGGCAGGTGTGCCCAGGACCACGGTGTGGTACTTCTTGTGATTCTTAGAAATGTCTCAACACTGTTCCGTTGGGACACTTAACCCAATGCCATGCAACTAAAGACCCCCAGGTAATCCAGTGGGGATATGTTCAAACCAGGACACCCCACAGCAGAATAGCCACAACCGCGGCACTGACCTCTGAGGCACAGGGTGCCCGCTGGGAGTGGGACCTCACTGGGTGACAGTTTTTAGCACAGTGCCGGCCCTCTTAATGGGCAACACAGGTGCTTTCCTTTCAGAGGAGAGGTCATTTAGTTTGGCATTTTTATTTTTGCTTTATTTTATAATCCTTGAGTGAGAAGGGATGATTCTCTATAAACCTAGGCCAAAATATTCTAGAACGATGCTGATCAAACTCGAATGTGCATACAGACAACCAGGAATCTGTTAAATATATTAAGAGTGCAGAGTGTCTCAAACCGCTTCTGGGGTGGCCACCAAGAGGCCCCATTTCTAACAAGTTCCAGGGGATGCTGGGCCATGGACACACTGGGAGTGACCAGGCGTTAGAATGTTAACACTGGAAAGTATTTGAAAGGACATTTAGCCTGTGTTTCGTCAACGATGGAAGTGAGACTGGAGACTTGAGGGCTGTCGGGGACAGAGTGTGGTGACCAGATGTCCGCGTTCAGGCCGGAGCCCAGGCTTCCCCATTCCAGCCTCGTTGCACAGCCTTTTGCAGACCGACCCCATGCTGTTGACGAGCCTTGGATTTCTCTGTTTTTAGAAACAAGTGGGCAGTGGCCCTGTGCATTCTGCCATAGTCCAAGTGTCATTTCCTTCGGGTCTCTGTCATTTGGAAGCTGACAGTCAGCACCACTCATAACTCTTTCTCTGTTGCCCTCTGCCTCTAGGGGGCGACTCTGGGGAGTGCAGAGGTGTAGGGAGTGGGGCCGGAAGGACAAAGATGGCTGGGGACCATTGATGGGGTGCTGGCAGGGTATGCAGATTCCATTGTTATTTGGCGAGCGCACCTCCTTGAGACAGGCTCCAGCCTTGCTCACAGATGAATCCCGGCGCCTACCAAGCTGGCCCAGGGCCACCGCTGATGTGAGGAGGTGCCCAGAGCGTGATGCGAACTGGCGTTCCTCGCTGCCGAGACATGGGTGACAGAGCAAAAGCAGCGTCCTGTGGCAGTTGAATGCCCCCACACCCTTCTGCACGTGGCCCTGCATTGGAGGGCGGCGGCGAGCGGGCAGGGGAGGAGAGAGGGGACCTGCGCCATCCTTCACTGGAGCCTCTTCATCGTTCGTGTGCTGTGGTGTCTTCCCTGGCGTCGCGTTGCTTTGAAGGCTGTTCTCATAAGTGACCACTGCGATTGGCGTGGTCCAGGCCTCTGGGAACTCCCGAGATGCTTCTCACTCCTCACTCGACAGTCATGCTTAGGCCTTGTCTCGTAGGATGGCGATGGCTCGGGCTCACCTCCCTCCTGTCTCCTTTCTCACCACGTCCTCTTTCCATTCCGTGGTAGCATCCAGTGAAGCCGTTTTTAAAAACTTAAGGGAGAAAAGTCAATATTTTAAGCCCTAAAAATCTATTGTTTTTCACAGACTCATTCTTCGAGGGTTTTAGCAGGTATCAGACAACAGATTTCTTTTTTCCGGTTTGAATAACAGTAAGATGGGAACCTAGCAATTTGGCGCTGGCCTGAAGTCCCTGCTGTGGCTGGAGGGGAGTGGTCCTGCCAAGAACAGGCCCAGGCTATCTGATTGAAATTCACCCGCCTTGTGATTCTCAGCTCCGGTGAGGTTGTTCCCTGCAGTCTATTAGGCAGGACTCCGGGGGCGGGAGAACAGTGTTCTCTAACAAGATCAGAACCGGAAGAGCCGATTAGGCCCGCGCGCGGTGGCACAGGAGTGGGTAATGAGTGGTGAAGAGGTCAGCGAGGTGCTCCTGCTTCCCTGGCCCGCGTTTCAGAAGCAAGAAGGCACTCAGTGAAATGAAAATGTAACCCATTTAGTGTGGATGAAATGACATTCTTATGTTTGCAATCCATTAGTAATCTTCGGATCTCAGGGCTCCTTGGAAGCTCAGAGGCCAGCTGCGTACACAGAATGATGGATTTTGTAGGTGTTAGAGCAATAGATTGGAATCTGTGGGTCCGCAGATCCGTGCCCTCATTTCTGCTACTGTTATCTGTAATCAATACACGCTCTCAACCCGCAATCCCCGGGTGACGATTGTGGACACAGCCGAGTCCTAGGCACAGATGGGTTTTGTCTTTCTAGCATCTGATACACTGTAGGTACTCAGGATAAGCTCTCGACTAAATCAACGTATGAACGCATTAATGAGTGAGCTAAGGCCAGTGAGACCTGTTCCTTACCCTCACCCAGCTTTCAGAAGCCTGTGGTCTGTAGCAGGTTAGTCACGTTGCTGTGTGTCTCATTTTCTCTGCCTTAAAAGAAAATAAACTAGACCTTTACAGGGCTAACCTGTGAAGTTGTACATTCCCACCCTTTTAGGTTGGCAGAAACGCTTGACTACAAATCACTGTTAATGTACAAGTCCTTACATTAGCTGGACTATAGACAGGACAGTGGCCTTCGTCTTTGTTCGGATGACATTCAGTGTGCCAGTAATACTAATCACGAGATACAGTCTTCGTTTCTTCGCCATCAGTATGCTTCGACCACCGCTAGCCTGGCTTCACCCGTCACCTGTGAGCGGGAAGAGAGGCGACGAGGAGGTATTCGGGATTATGGGACATTCCCGCTCTTAAAAGTCACATGGACTGTGTACCGTGCATTTTGGTAGGTAGAGGGCAATTGTTTCAGTCTCAAGGAAAAAGAAGAAGAGGAAAAAGAAAAGCCAACCCTAATCATTTTGAGGGTAATAGAATGTGATGGGAAGAGAAGAGTTGGGCTTTGTATCAGGACAGACCCTGTTTTGAACTCTGTCTACGGGTGATTGCTGTTCAGTTACTGAGCTCCTCTGAGCCTAGGCCTCCCTTTGGCCCCGGGGAAGTTTAGAAACAGGGCCTTAGCTAGCACAGCATCGCCACGTCATAGCTCTTCCTATTCTGATGATTACTTAGGTCAGTGCTTAGTGGTATCATTGCAGATACCTCGGTTGGACAGCTAAGGTGATGTGTGTGATAAAAATGAGATCCCACAGCGGGGAGCGGGTATCTATATGCACGACACTAGGATATTAGGCCCACCCTAAAAGCTGTCTTTCAAAATATATCACGTGACCAGTCGTGCTTTCAGAACTAATGGGAAAGGATTGTTTTTCCTGGCCGATCTGACCCAAGCTGGGTGACGCCCGGTGTGGGTGAACATCCATACTGGGCGATCTCCCTCAGCTTTTTCCCCCCTTCTCGCTCTGGGTATGATGTCCACTAACACCTCTAATCCCCCTTGGGACGAGCATCAGCGAACGTGTGGGACCCCAGGTGTCCCGCGGACAGCTCTGCGGGCGTCGGAGCAGTTCACAACTGTTCCGCACAGCAGGTTGCTCAGCGCGTGCGGGAACATACACCGAGCCAGGTGCTAGGCAGTCTGCAGAGGAGAATCACGGAGCCTTTGGCATCCAGGAGCCCAGCTGTCCCCCAGCTTGTGCTCGGGCCTCGGTGGGTTTCTGGGTCATCGTTTCCAGGCTGCTGCCCCGCATGTTCTGTTGAAAGTGTGACCGTAAAGAAGAACTCAGCCCCTGCCCCCGATGTGCCCGAACTGACCCGATGGATGGTGGGCTTAGTTAGGCGTTGGGGTCAGCAGGGCCGTGTGCGGGTTTAGCCCCAGAATCTCAAAACCATCAAGCCATGGGATGGGGAAAGCTGACTGCCACCTTTCCTCTCTGGTGGCTTCGTTTGCTCCCTACGTATCTCTATGTGGTGATTATTCAGTCCAAATGGAAGATAGCAATTGGTAGACCGAAAGGCAGAGTCCTCTTCGCCAAGAGAAGGATCTCGTTTCCTGTTTAGGGGGGGAAGGACTTGGATAGATCGTATTTATCTTTGTCGGTTGGCGTGTTTTTAGAAATGCAAGACTTTCCCCACGTCCTTCGATTACAAAGGCAATCTATGTTCCCAGTCTTCGTGTCAGAAAAAAAATAAGAAAGCATAAAAGAAATCACTTTTAACCTTACCAACTGGAGGAAACCCTGTTGACACGTAGGCGTGGCCCCTTCTTTTTAAGCATGGTTTTTACATACTTGAAATATTGTTGGATGTGTAACTTAAGATCTTAGGCTTTCACTTGAAATTTTAGGGTGTAGATGGTTAAATATGACATTCTCAGCGCCAGCCAATATTTGTTGAATAAAATGAACAATGATATTCTAACATATGGATATTCAATATTCTACTGAATAATATTGACATTTCCAATTTGTTTATTTTTATAAGGCTGCAGCAGTCGTCTTGGGTGTAACAAGCTTCTTTTGTATTTCTGATTATTTTCTTCAGATAGATTCCCTGAAGTGTAATTATACACTCGGTCAGAAGGACAGGAGCATTTTCAAAGTTCTTGGAACGTATTACCAAATCACTTTCCTGAAAGGGCGCGCTAATTTACACTCCCACGAGAAGTATGTGAGAGGCGCACCCCACTGCACCCCGGGCAGGCGGCCAGTTAACACACCGAGGGCTCCGGGGGCGGCCCTGTCCATCTGGGAGGCGGGCCGGAGTGGTTTCTGGTGCACCGAGGGGAAGGTGTTTTTAAATAGGATTTGAAGGGGGAAATGTGTTACGTACTTTAATGTTAAAAATGCAGTCAGTGCAAACTGGAACCCAGAGTAGAGAAAAGCATTTTGGAAAAACTAAAATGCAGGCTATCTCCTGCTCCGGGGACCCACGGGCCAGCCCCCTCGAACCTCACAGAGGAGGAAGCTCCATGCTAGGAGCTGACGGTAACCTTGTCTGCCTTCCCCGCTCAGTGTCAGACACGTCCACGTGCTCACGCCAAACTCTCCGGGTGACACTAATCCCTGATTTAATTACCCTTGACAGAGCTCGACGGGTCTTAATGAGCTGGGCTCCCTAATGAGCTGCATCTGGAGGTTTTAGAGCGTTACCTGAAGGGTGTGGCCCTCACCCAGGCTCACTCTGGGGGGGGCGGGAACCAGCCGCCAGCCCAGGGACGTCAGGGCAAGTGATAGGGCAGCGTCCTGTGACCAGCAGTGTGATGCTTGCTTCTAAGTGGGGAGGGGACACATGATGGCCCTGAACCTTCAGAAGGGAAGGACGATAGGGACCATTTTAAGAGTGTCAGCGACATTCCCTGCTATACAGTCCTCTTTCTGGGGACAAGGACCATTCTGCTGGTCTACTGTTGAATCAGGTCTCCTTACTGCCGTACCACAGGGCTGGTTTGGGAGGGTGTACTGCCGACTACTCCAGAGGGACATGCTCACTTGATTCCCAGGGTGGCATAGGCCACCCCGTTCTACCCTGGCAGGGTTTTCCCCGGTCTTCTCTATTAACTGAGGCGAGATTGCTGCTTTGAAAGTGGGACTTCAACAAGAGGGAACAACAGAAAAAGAAAGAGTCAAATGAATTGGGAAAAGTACACGAGTTTACAGAGTAAGGGTTCCTGTGACCTCAGGACAAGTTAACCTTCGTGAGCCTCAGTTTCCTCGTCTCCGAAGCGCAGTTAACAGTACCCGCCGTTGCAGGCCGTTTGGTAGCGCCGACGGACAGAGTGCACAGAGGACAGCGCACGGCTGTCAGACCCTCCTCAGGGCTCAGGAGGTGGCAGGTGCTTTGTTGTTGCTATTTTCCTGTTCTCTTTACTCAGCTCTTCCCTCAGAAAGAACATACCCCACGAGGACGTGTTGACTCCCAGTGTGAGGAAGACTGGGGTTGGCAGTGCTTCCAGGTCTGGGGACTGAACAGGTCCCGGCCAGCAACCCGCTTCCTTATTTGGTGGGATGCTCTGGTCCAGCAAAAGCTGCTCTCGGGTCTTATTTCTGCATGTTCCACCACCTGTCCTGAGGCTGATTTCAGTCTGACTTGGGGACTGTTATTGCCTCTTCCACTCGTGTGTGGTCCCCAGTGTCCCGGATGTCAGTTTCTCACTTGGGATTCAGATGGACTTGTTCTGTGAACTTAATGATTATACGGCCCTGGAAGTGATACCCTCATCCCTTACACTGGTTTCCTGGGAATTCGTTACGTGGCCTGCAGTGTATCCTTCAGTGTGTTTTCCCGGGAAGATGAAGGCCATCACGTGATGAAACGTGGCGAATCTTCATCCCTGGGTCTGGGTGGGCACCTTGACCTGGTCTTAAAGCCATGCTGACGCCGACCCCGTCTTCCCTCAGAATCCGTTTGCACCTTCGGCAATCCGAGGCTGACTCACTCCCTGTTTGAGATTCACGCTTCTTTTTCTGACTGTTTATCGTATTTCTATTTCATGCTGATAAGAAATTCCAACCCTCATGTCATATTCAGAGCAGAGCTAAGTGCTCGCTCTGTCCTAAGACCAGCTGGCTGGTCTAGGCTTTGCTAGGTTGGGTTGCAATTCTAGCCACTTGTCCAGCGTGTCTTGGATCCACTCTATACCATTAAAGGACTCTTTCCCTCACGTGCCCCTCCTGGGGTGAGTCGTTGAGATTCTCATCTAATACCCAAAGAGCATAAACACACTGTCGAGATCACAGAAGAAAGAGAAGAGGCATTTCATCACAGATGTTTCTTCCAGATTTTAATTTCGGCGTTGCTTATAGTGTCTCAAATTTGGTGCACACAAGCACAGACAGACACGTACCCACTTCAGAAATAGCTGTGGTACTGTGAGTTCCCCAAACGAAGGGAAACAATATTTTAAACACTGTAGGCTCTTTCAAAAGCAACGTGTTCCACTTTTCAAAGCAATATGTGGAGAGTTTGAGGATAAAAATCTTAAACTTGCATGAAGTTTGTCTTGTAGAATTTTGATTCAATTAAGCAGTCTTCGAATTCACCATGGAAAAGTCCCAGGTATAGAAACCCTTTGTACGTAATAAAAGTATGGGTGAGTGTAGCCTACAGAGGAAAAAACACTCTCCAGAGAGGCTTATGAGAAGTGGAAGATGGATTCCCTTTTGTCTTTTTTTTTTGCACAGTACTTCCAAACTATGACTCCCCTTCAGAAATGTGCTATTGGCCCAAATTCATCTCCTCACAAGAAATTATGTGAATAACCTTAAATTCCTTCGTAGGGTTGTAATTAAGACATGACAAAGACCCCAAACAATTTGGCTATTCAATTGAAACTTACATTATTATTATTATTATTATTATTACCGGTTTTTACCAGAACCTGCTGATTGTTTCACCGGAGCATTGAGAGTCACCATTTGTAAAGAAATTGCTTCTGTCTGGAATAAAGGTCATTTTCTCTAGGTGCATAAGTTGACATGAAAAATTACATCTACAGCAAACATTTATGTTTTGAATCAGATGCATACAGGATGTGGTTGACCTGACAAACTGTTTAAATAAATCATCAGAATGGGATGCCAGCCACCCAACAGTTTGGAAGGAGCTGGAGAGTGAAATTGTGACGCTCTGGGCCGGCGGTGTCCGATGGCACCTGGGTCCACAACCCGGTTCAGCGGAGTGCCCTCCCGAGGGTAGGAGACACCCAGCAGCATGCCGAAGGGCCCTCAGGACCCTCAGATCAACCTTGCAACACAAGAAGGAGGTGACCTGTTTATACAGAGAGGGTCATTGACTGGGCACAAAGCTGTAGCCAGAGTTCAAGGACAGACAGCACAGTGCTTTGACTCTTGGGCTTCAGGCCCCGACACAGTGGGTCAGAGTGCCGAAGCCCTTTGGTTGTAGAGGAGGTGCCGGGGCGGGGAGAATGGCAGAAAGTACTGTGACTTGGTAACGAGCTGGATTAGTTGTCAAGGAAGACGACAAATGGGTCCTTCTCGGAATACAACACATTAACCATGGGGTCTTCTAGAAACCACTACTTCACAATTTTTAATTGAACAGTTTAATATTTCTATAGAAGAGGGAGGTCATAATGAAATTTCATGAGTGTTCAGTAGACATTAAAACCTTTCACATTCAGGAATGTCAAGCCAGTAGAAATAAATTTCAGACCTATTCGAGAAGATCGGGTGAGGGTGTTGAAAGGTGACTTTTGTGAAAAAAGTGAAAGCTTTCTTTCTTTGCCACCCGAATGACTAGGGCCTGATGACGACCTGTCCAAGAGGCCTGGTGGTCCCAGCGATTGTTCACGCATTGAATACCTCTGGTGCTTATTATTTACGCTACTTATTTGTCATGTAGTATATGTGAGCTTTACAATGCTACTTACCTTTCCCATATATTTTGAGTCTCCGATCACAATGCCTATTTCCTTCTGGTGGCACCAGAACCAACCACGCAGAACCCGGTCACTTCAGTGGTATTCTTGATGGTCACTTAGCCCAGGCTCCCTAGGAAACGGGGCCTACAGACTAAGTCCTGAATCTTTCTTTGCAAGGCAAGGAGCAGAATACTAAGGAGAAAGGACTGGGAGAGAGGGGGTAGTAAGAAGGGATGTGCAATGATGTATTATTCCAATGGCCAGTGCTTCCTGACACCAGAAAGAGGACTCTGCAGCTCGCCCGACGCATCCATTTGGCTCTGCCACATGGGAAGTCTTTGGACAGGGCGGCACCACACCTTGGAGCGGTTGATGGAAGGGAGGGAAGAGAGAGCATTTACCTGCCTGGCTTTTTTCCTTGTCCTATTTCCCACCGGTCAGTGTCTAAACTCAGGAGTTACCTGTGCTTCTGGGTTGCACCACCTGGCCCCTGTAGTGGCCACTCAGCAGGCCAGATCTCAGACCCTAAGTTGTGGGGTGACATGTGATGCTGAAGTTGCAGGAGGCGACAAGACGCAAGGGGGCGCAGCCAGTTCGCCTGGTTGTATTGGATGTCCCTAGCCGAGGGGGAAGGTCTGTCAGTCCCAGGCCGTACCTGACTGGTTAGTTCAATTCATCAGTCACAGAGACCTCTGAGGCGGAGCAAACAGGGCCTTGGAGGCAGGGGAGGCCTGGGACATCAGATGAAGCCCATAATATGTATCGGAGAGCACGATGACGATGACGATGGTGATGGCGACGATGACACACTGCCAGCAGTATTGGAGCCAGGAAAGCACTCGAAGAGGCCAGCGAGAACCAACAAACCGGAGGGGAAGTTTTCAGTATACGGATAGGTTCAACAGTCTTTATTTAGCGAGGTGAAGGTCAAGAGAAGTTCTAATTTGGGATTACAGATTTGTTCACAACACCTTAGAACATTAAAAATAAGGGGCATCCTTTGAAGCTTGAAGGAGAGACTTAATTTGGGAGAAATGAAAGGAGGTATGATTATTGCTTAATATAGCAGGTAGTAAACAGAGCGAGTGTATTACCCTCAGAGGTGATACTGTCAGAAAATACAAATTGGTTGAGGAATAATTCAGGCAAGTTTGTATTTTATGGAGCCATAATCGGCCACTAGGAGGAAATTAAGGGTGTTTAGGGCACTAGCCCTAACCCTTTGAGATTGAGATCACGAAAGACAGCAATGTCCTTCCTTTAATATACTTGGTGTCGTTCTCAGTGACTGAATCCTGGTCTGGATGGATCATTGGTCCGAGCCTACGTGGAGTGTTTTTCATACCTGTCTTGATCATTAATATCCATGGTAGTTTCGGGGACTCTCTCCCTTGGGGGAGGTGTGGGGAGGTATGGAGGGTGTATCAGAACTGGTGGCTCCATGTCTAGAAGGGATGGCGTTCACCTTAATGAGCAGGCTGCCGTCGTCAGTTAGCATTTAATTCTCCTCTGTACCCAGCGGAGAATTAAGTGGGCGCTCAATCCATTTGATCTTTGCATGGTCCTTTGAAACACAAATACGTAAAATACATCAGTTTCATCATCCTCGTTCTCTGCCAAAGTTAATCTCTGCCGTTGGATTTTCTTCTCTCTGTTTACCCAAATCCATGCACCAGAAGGCTTGGGCCAATTCTCATGTCTCTGTAAAACCATCTTTGACCACTTCGTTCCTCGCGCCCGTTCACGGATTTAAATCATTGGACGTTTATTGTCTTTATCATGAATACTCAGCTTTCGGCTCCTTCGCATTGGCTGTGAACGCTTTGTACGTAGACTGTGTTGCTCTAACCAGATTTTAAGCCCCTTTAAGATGGACGGTGACCTCTCTCAGGTTCCCCCGGCTTTGAGCGCAAGTCCAGGCACTGGGCGGAGTGACAGGATGGCAGATCCGGGGGTGTATGCGCCTCCATCCAGACAGACTGGGGCAGCGGGTAGCCCCGCAGCCCCCTGTGGAAATGCTTCCTCACTGCTGTTGGATAAGGAAAGCCATCCTTAATCTGCAGTGAGAGTCATAAAAGTTACTGCCCCTCTCAGTGGGGCTAACTCACTCTGCTCCCTCTCTTATCGAGACATGCCAGTGAGTCCTAAAGACCTCCTAATTGGTAATAAAGAGAATGTAATCTCCTATCTGATTCTGAAACCGCATTTGCCTTCTCTGTCTGTGTCCCGTTGTTCCTCTGGGCAGTGGCTTCTGTGGTAGCTGTTAGCGAAGTGCTTCAGGCAATATACATACATCAGATGTGGAAATTCGCCCTCACGGAGCTCCTCCCGGGCTCAAAGCTGAGCGGGTGCCACAGAGCTTCTCCAAAGCGGCAGCAAGCTAACACTCGCCCCCTTGCCCAATCTGTGCTGGGTCTCGGGCCTTCTTCGTCTTCTCTCTCCCGGAAAGAATTTTGAAAGAGGGGATTCATGTGCAATGGGAGGCAGAGGAGAGACTCGGAGTGAGAATGATTTGAATAATTCAGCCTGGAACATGCTACTCAACTTCTGTCGGCCTCGGTGCCACGGTCTCCCAGATGCTTTTCGAGAGGATGAAAGGAGGGGAGAGCAAGAATGAGGCATGGGCAAGTGAGGTGAGCTGGGGCTTCGTTGGCAGGTCGAGCCCTCTCACCAGGCTTCTGGCTACCTGCTTTGAAGCCAGGTATTCACTGGTGGGCGGGGGAAGGGCGTGTTCACTGATGTTCATCCGTGGGCCGGGGAAGGATGCTGGTGCCCTGTGCTGCTTCGAGACAGCTGTGGTGTGCACACTGGAAGGCAGAGTCAAGCCATCGGTGGGAAGCAGCTCCCAAAGCCTTGTGATAATCCGATGTGCATCTGAAAGGCTTCCTCCCAAACGTCTCTTACTGGAGAGGGCAAAATTAATGGCCTGTAAACCAGACCTCTCGCACAATGGGCCTGTCTCTTCCTAGGCAAGGGGGAAATAGTCTGGGGCTGATCCTTTTACTTCTTCCCTCGCTGAGGGACCACTGGATTCGGCTTTGTGCCTGGGGTTAGCTCACATGCCAATCCAGAGGCCTCCCTAAGGCTTGGCTGTGCCAGATGCCACCACACGACTGGCCAAGAAGTCATCAGTTCACAGCGCCGGGGTGAAAAGGTGCAGCTTCGAATGCATAGCTCCTGTCTGTTGAGGAAGTCTGCTGTTGAGAACCCAGAACTCTTTTTTAAAATTATTTTTTAAATTTTATTTATTTATCTGTAGAGGGGAAGGGAAGGAGAGAGGGAGGAAAATATCAATGTATGGCTGCCTCCATGCGTCCCCTGCTGGGAACTGGCCTGCAACCCAGGCATGTGCCCTGACTGGGAATCGAACTGCGATCGCCATCCTTTGGTTCGCAGGCCCGCGCTCAATCTACTGCATTACACCTGCCAGGGCTACGAGAACCCAGAACTCTTCACAAAGAAAGAGGCAGCCCCTAGGCCACCAGGAGCCCCCTGGGTTGGGGTGAAGATAAGAAGGAGGGGTAGGAACGTTGGGGTCTACCTTCTGTGATCTGATTGCCACCATTGGGCCACTGACCTAGGGTCGTGCAGTCCGTAGTCCCTGTGAAAAGGGAAACAGTCCCTACCCTGCCTCCTCCTCCAGGTTCTGATGGGAAGCAGCTGCTCCACGGTGTCTGCAGGAATCGGCGCATCCCAAAGGATGCTGGGCACTTGGTAGGCGTTAGTGGAAAGAAAAGTCCAATAACGACGCTTTGCGGGAGTTTTCCCCATTAAGCGAACGCTGTGAACATTCGTGTGCCACTTGGTGTTGACCTTCCGTGCTTCCCGCTGACTGCTGGATGGAAGCCATCCCTTCCCTGCGGGGCTGTGCTTAGGCCAGTAATGCGTTCCACTCAGCATCCTCCACTCCCTCCACGAAACCTTGCAGAAGAATGGGTTTCTTCACCCCTGACGGGTAACTGACCCTGCTCAGGTCCAGCTGCTTGTGACTGGTGTGTGGTTTTAAAGTAAGCGAGGCAGAGCCAGCTGCACGGGGCATTCTGTGGAGTGTTACAAGGTGCCCCGGCCTGGGAGCTGGGGCTGGCGCCCCCTAGAGGGAAGACGGGGTGAGAGTCCAGCAGAGGCTGTGCTGTTGAGTGTGTCGACTCTAGCTCACTGTCTCAAGGGATCTTCTCCCTCATCCTTTTCCCATAATTGATTGCAAGCAGGTTAGAAGACTTCTTAGATCCTAGGCATGTCTGCCTCCAGGGCTTGGAAATAAGGAGGGTGGCTCCCGTCATCTCCTTTGTGGAAACTCTGTGAGTCGGGTGAGTTAGGTAATGTCTGGGCAGCATGCTGTCCACTGTGAAGGCCAGAGTGTAGGGCTGAGTGGGGACCTGAGCGGTCAAGTCACCAGGATGGGGCGTGGAGCCCTCATCCGGTCTGTAGGATCTGAACTGAGTGTGGCGTCGGGGGTCCTGAGGGTGGGATAAGGTAGACAGAAATGGGAGCGACCCCACTGTACTCTCTGTCTTCTCTCTGGCACCCTTGACCTTGCTTGACCTTGCACTTCGAGGCTCTGCCCTGCTGCCGCAATCCAGCAGCAGCCAGGTACTTCTGAGTTGTCACTGCTCAGCTCCCACGGCCCCAGACATCACGACTAATCAGGTTGATGGGAGGCAAAGGCAGCCCCACTGTCTGGGTACCGTTTTGGTGGCACGATGCTCTGCCTGTCCAAGAGCAGACAAGATGTGGCTCCTGTGACTTCTGCTCCCTGTCTCCTTCCTGCTTCAAGCCTCCAGCTGTCCATGGGTCTGTCCACGTGAACTCACTGGGACCTATTTCGTCCCTCAAGGACACAGGTTTACCCTCACTTCTTCCTCGTTGCAACTTATTTTAAAACCACTTTGGCTGGAGGAGAAAGGGATTCGGCAGGTCACAGTAGGGTCCCCACCGATCCCTCTTTTCCCCCGATACCCTCGAAGTGCTCCAGGTAGACTAGTATGCCCTTCCTTGGCATTCACGCCTCGGCTCAGGCCAGGGAATGAGGCTGCCAGCTCCCTGCTAAGTGGGCTAAGTGGGTCGAGAGGCCCCCTTGTTTGACTGCATCCGCTCCCACCCCGCTGACCGTATCCCAGAGCCTTTCTGTTCCGCTGGCCCGGCCACCATCCAGGTCCTCCACCGGGACGCCTTCAGCTTGAACTCTTGGTCCATTTAACCTGCCTCCCAGCTCAAAGCTGGGTCCTCACCCCAAAACACAGACTCTTGGAAGGACATGCATGCCAGAGGCCTGCCTTTTTACCTGATTTTAGGGCCTCTCGGATCAGTAGGTCATGTGTAAACTGAGAGCTAATGGAAGCCTGAAGAAGGTGGAGGAGCCAAGGAGGTGGAGGCGGAAACCCTTTCACAGATCACTTTGACACTGTGGGCAGTAAAATGCCGTCTCCCTTCGTCTCACCCCACACCCCGGGAAGTATAAGGGAGCGGGTGGATGGGAGACTTCAGGCTCAGGGAAGAGTGTATCTGGCCAGGCACCCAGGGGCAGAACTGCTGGCTGCACACCCAGCTCCCTCCGATTTCCAGGGCCAGGTTCCTCCGCAAATGCCCTGCCTTGCACTTCACCCGCTTCCGTCTTTCCATTTCCCTGCTGAGCAAGCGGAGTGTGTGCCACTTGTTCAAGGTCACTGGCTCCTTTTAGGGGCACAGACCTCTCCGTCTTTCACCCGGTGTGCTTCCTCTAAGGCACCCAGCAGTCCCTTCCCCTCTGCGGGAGTATAAAGACGTCTGGTGGCCCCACCTCTGAGTCACGATCAGAATGAGAACCTTGTATTTTCACATGTAGTTTACAGAAGGGTAAGGTCAACCTGGATGTTCCGACGCTGGCGAGCTGCTTTTTTATAGGACGAAAAAGTCAAAGCAGCCACAGTAAACTACAGTAAAAGCAAACAACACCCGGCCTAGGCAGTTTTTCCGTCAGAACTCCTCCGAATTCTCCGGGAGCGAAACGTCCCACACTTGCAAGCTACCTGCACTCCCGGAGCCCAGCACAACGGTCTAATGCACACAAAAACCTGAGATGACCAGAGGGTGTGCTGGTATTAGACCCCCTGAGCTCGGTTCAGCAGAGGGAGAGGCTCTCGCTAAGGAGACCTTGGACACCGGCACGGCCCTGTGCCAGGGACAGGTCTTCACCCACTGCAGCCGGATCCCATTGTCCAGTCAGGTGGTTGTCGTCTTTCTAACGGCGGGGCTTCTCCCAGCGAATTCCTGCAGCTGTGAGAAAAGCAAAGGCAAACACAGACTTAGAAAGACCGAGGGACAGCCCGTGCGAGTGAGCTGGGGAAGGGGAGGCTCATTACGGAAGAAAGTGCCGCCGGTTCGGAGTGGAGGGCCCCCTCCTTGTGCCTGGGACTCATGAATACAGCATCAAAAGAATAAGCTTACTAGAGAAAAGGAAAAAGAACCCCAACAGCTGAGGGAATTCAGGAACTCCTGGGAACTAGCCTTAGGAAGGTCTTTTCGGTTTGACTGGGGAAGTGAGTTCCATGGGGTCTGGCCTTGGATTTTTAGCTTTGTGTGAATCCCCACCAAGAAAGCCCTTTGGGGTACCTGGGGGAGGAGAAGGCCCTTTATGAAAAGGTGGTGGTAAATGATTTCATAACCACCGGTGTGGCTCAGGGCACTGGTCTGGCTTCTCGGTGCTTGGCTTCTCTTCTGTCTTTATGTAAAATTTCCCAGAGTCGAAATCTCACCAGGGCCGTTGAGGATGTTTTAATGTGCGTGCCATTGTTGCAGCTCAGCCTTTTGATACTTCAATTAGGCATCAAGTGAGCAAACAAACACACTTCTCCAGGGCTTTCTCAGCTCAAGATCAGAGAGGGGAGCTCCGACGTGGCTCCATTTTCGGGTTCTCAGGCCACCTGGCTGCTGCTTTGGGTGGAGAGCAAATAAACAGCACAAATCGCTCCTGCTCCCCTTGGGTGCCACACAGAGCACGAAGGAGAAGGCTGTTCCTGGATTATTTATCCGGGTGTTGACCATGACTGTGGCGGACCGCGCGGCAAGGCACCCAGCTTCCAACCATCCCTCCTCGCAGCCTGCCCTATTTCTCTTCCTGCTATTTTTGGACAGGGAGACAACTTCCACTGGTTGATTGTCATCAAGAAAAGACAGGTTGTTCATGGGCATCCTCGAGGCAGTTCTGTGTGATACTGAGAACGAGGAGCAGTTGTAACAAAAGGTGGAGGGGAGGCAGAGGCAGCAGAGAAGGCACGAAAATAGCCCAGAGCTGAATCTGCATTGTCGGGTGTGGGCAAGTGCACCCCGGGAGTGGTGGAGCCCTGAGGGGCCTGGCTCCCAGAACGCAGCTGGTTTTAGCTTTGGAGTTGCTCAAATTAGTGGAAGGTTCGGGACAAAGGGAGAGAAGGCGAGGGCCCCAAAATGTCCTCTGCGTTTCTGCAGCTTCTTTCGAGTTGAGAAGGACTCTTTAGCCAGAGCCTCCAGCCAGAACCTCGTTTCCATGGCAACCCACTTGCAGCCTGCAAAGCCGACAGCCCACTCTGGAGCTAGTGTTGCCGAACCAGCAAATGGAATAGGACACGTTTTGTTTCCTGGGTTATTAGCATTAAATACACACACACACACACACACACACACAGAGGTATGCAGAAATCTTTGTATTTAGTGGCAGATTTCATTTTTTCTTTGTTGACCTTAAACATGAATCCTGTGCATTTATTTAGCACTTACTCTGCACTGGGTTGGTGAGCAAGACACAGTCCATGTCGCCGACGGGGCTGCTGGCTCTGGGGGGTCATGACACCTTGAGCTCTGCCAGGCATCCGGGCGCTGGTGCTCCCCCAGCGCAGAGGAGCTCGTGGCTGACTTTGGTAGCTCTGGAAAGGCTTCCCAGTGACAATGCCATTCGGGCACTGACAAAAAGGAGGGATAAAAGTTGTTCAGGTGGGGGAGGTGAGGAGAATGGAATGCCTGTGGCAGTAGCATCTGTTTAGTGGAACATAAACCCAGTCATGGTTTTGTTTCTTGCCTCGTTCCTGAGACCCCCTGACCTCCAGGAGATTCTGGGCCCCAGCTGCTGAAGAGAGTCTGGGGGCGGAATTACAACCGTGCGCTGATTTCACGGCTGTGGACCAACAAACAGCCCTTCCCAGGCCTTCATCTACATACTTGCTCTCAGGGACAAGCACGCTTCTGCCGTTGTGCGGCTGCGCAAGCCCGGCGAGCCCGGCACCATGGGGAGCGCAGAGGGCGACCCAGGCTGGTTCCAAAAGACAGCTTGTGATGAAATATTTAAATTTTTTGTTGTTTGGGGATTAGAATGCTTTTTCCCTAAGACATCCCCACCATTAGTTTGATTCTCCAGGTAGTGACTTTTTAAGAGAGGGGCGTACCTGTTCTGAACTATACTACCTTAGTGGTCTTTGCTTTAGCAGGTTTCTTTATGCTCCTAGGGGTAGACTAATTTGCATATTGACACCAAGAATATAAAGATAAATTCTTTAGAGCACTGGAGAGCGAGGCCCACCTCCGTGATGTTCTACAGAGAACCCCCTGCCCCGCCCCCCCATCGGTGCCAGTAGTCCTGTGAGCGCTCCATGCATAGTAATTGGTGATAATTGAAAATAACACCCATCATCCTTAAAGAAAACCACCCCAACTGATCGCACTTTTATACAAAGGCTATTTTTATTACCAAACATCACTAAATAATCAGATGGTCGTTAGCACACACGCCATATTACTACTAATGTATATTTAGTGTTTTCATTCATTCAACACTATGTTCAAGGCAGTGTGTTGGGATATAAATATAAAAAAGAACAAGTCCTCTTTTCAACAATCTTACAGTTTACTGTGTTTGTGGAAGGGAGGGTGGAGATGTGTAAATAAATATGATACAGAGCTGAATGAAGTAATAGCTATATTATATGTGTGTGTGTGTATGTGTCTCACTGTGCCCCACACATACCACATTTTTATCAGTATAAAGTGATCGAGAGGGTAAACAAACATGCTGTAAACCCACCTAAAGAAATGATTCATTTTGATGGGTGTCCAGGGCTTTCAGGACAGAAAGGCTTTACAGAGGAGGCAACGTGTACATAGAATTTCAAAGAGTGAGTGATATTTTGTGGGTATGGAGGAGAAGGTCGATAGTGGCAGAGGACACGGTGGGGCAAAGGTGGGGCATCGCGGGGTGCCCCTGGGGATGGCGAGTGGTCCGGTGAGGAAGGACGCAGTGCGTGACGCCTGGAAACAGACCCTTGCTTTCGGAGGACCTTGAATGTTATCTTGCCTAGGAGTTTTGCCTGTGTTTTTCTGGTGGGCTGGGCTGGAAATGAGCAGCTACTGGAGACATCTCAGGAGGGACGTGACGCCATCGTGTGTACGGCTGATTGTCGGTGGACTGTGCACTCCCAGGAGTT
>PVKM010017639.1:0-25731 GCA_004027735.1 Carollia perspicillata
AAGAATAGTGTGGGAAATGGAGAAGCCAAAGAACTTGTGTGTATGGAGGGGGTGTGCAGAGTGGAGGGGAATAGAGTGGAGAAAAAAAATGGGACAACTATAATGGCATAATCAATCAAATATATTTAAAAATGCAACAAGTACAGGGTTTGACGAGTTGTGAAGCTGGCGAGTACTGAGGTTATGCTGTATCTCAAATACTTCCTCTGAATTCCTAATTCATGATATCCCATTTAATTACTCCCATAATTTTTCAAACATTGACTATCTCAACTAAAAATATCTATGAGAACTTTAAATATCCATGTTGGTGTCTTTCTGGGGCAAAAAAACTCACCAAACTAGTAAGTGGAAAAATTAGGTCTTGAACAATTCCTAATGACTCTAGATTTAGTGGTCTCTTCACACACTGATATCCAGTATGTAAAATAACTATGAATTATTTGCAGTTTTGTGCTTGGATGTGCTCAGATGATACTACTATTGAAAGCATAGTCAGTGTTGTTCTGCTTTGATAATGTGCTCAAATTGTTTTCTCTAATAAGAGTTACCCAGTTTCTTCACCTGTGCAGACACACTCAACTTTCAAGATTTGAACCACATACACCCTTCACACGTGAAGCTTTCCACAATTTTCCCAGATGAAAAAAGTTACTTTATGAACTTCCATAGCAATTTTTCTTATGTGTCTTATGACACTTTTATGATCAAGGTATTGTTTTATATCTTCTGTATACCAATTTTCTTTTAAGTATTTTGATGCTAACACTGTGTAACACTAACTTTGTGTTTTCCAAGGTCCCTCAAAAGAAGGGAAACATTATAAAGCCAGGTGGTTCTTTTTCAAAGTTTATAAGAGTGTGAACAACATTAGGTAAGGATCCTACAGGTTTTTTTTTTTTTTTTAAGTATGTTTATTGACTTTTAGAGAGAGACAAGAAGGAAGAGAGAGAGAAATATTGATGTGAGAGGGAAACACCTATCGGTCTCCTCCCATAAGGGCCCTGACTAGAAATTGAGCCTTCAACCTTGGTATGTGCCCTGACGGGAAATCAAACCCCCACCCTTTTGGTGAATGGGGGGATGTGCCAACTGAGCCACAATGTCCAGGGTGAGGAGTCCTGGAGTTTAAAGATGTGAGAAACATCTTTGTCCTGATTGTTCTCCACTGGGTGGAATAAATGCATAACAAACACTTGGAGACATAGGACAATGACAAGAGAATCAAAAGACAGAAAATGTCCCCAGGGTGGGCAGGGATAACAGTGTCCGTCCCTCAAGAATACCTGAGTTACACATACTCTGACATACAATGGGCAACTCCATGCGTTTACCCTCTCCTCCTGCAATTGGCAGTTTTCTTCAGATTCTTCACCTCCATCCACAGGAATCTAAATGGGACTGATGCAGCTGCAATGTGTCCTGGAGTTTAAGGCGTGGGTAATTATAACTCAGGGTCACTGGGGCACCGCTGCTCTGCTCTTCAGAGATAAATTCCGTGAGCTCTAGAATAAATAAGGTAAATTAGGTTGGCTCTAGTTTGCGCCTTTCGGAGATGGAAACAGATTCTGAGGCCAGCACTGCCGCGGCACACACACTAATTTTCTCTGTCAGTATGCCCACTCCTTGGAAAACCTGAGTCTGAGAAGTCTGAGAAATATCGATACTTTCTATTTCAGAGAAACTACAGAGAACATTGATGTAACACAGAGCAAACCGAGACTGCGTTGTTCTTGTCAGAGCTCTGTAATGGAACTACCTGCAAACATCAGTTGCTGAGGCATGTCTGCTGTAAGCCCTGAGACTATTTGTGTAAAACCTTTAAAGTGCGTTGTAGTTGTTACAGGGATGTTCAACAGGAACTCTGGATATATTTTTAACATGTTGAGTATCTAGATTGCAGTATATCCAGTATATCTTTTCTCTACACACACACATACACACATGCAGTTGACCCTTGGAAAAAACATAGGGGTTAGAGGTGCAAACCCACCTTCCAGTTGAAAACCTACATATAACTTAAGTCAACCCTGAATATGCACAGAATCCCAACCACATATTGAAAATGTATTACAAACACATGTGCATGCATGTTCACACATATACATATATACCTATATACACAAACATGCATGTGTGTGCAAACATGTCTCTGCTACCTCATATGAGAGAGGACTCAGACACCTGGGGGCAGGGACAGAAAAGGGGTCAGGGTGAGTCCTACATAGACTGCACACACAAACCTGTCATTCTGCTGACATTGAAGCACTGACGGTGCTTCAATTCGGCTATTCCCAGAGGCTTCTAGGAATAATCTACAACCTCTTCGCATACAGCTCTTTTCACAAAGCATTTGTCCAAGGGTCTGCCACAGGCCCTGAAAGCCTCCTTACGGAACCGTGAAGAGTGAGGTGCTTCTGTTTCTCACCATACAGCTTCTCCTGGCGATTTCTTTCAGAGATATGTTGATGGTATTATAAAATAGAATTACTCGACTACAAATTTCTTCCAGATAAACTTTTTTGTAAACGATAATTCTTTGCACAGAAGAGACTCTTGCCATCCAAGACAGTCTCCTGATTTACAATGCACATGAACCAGCAATCCCTAAATCCATAGTCACCTTTTCTCCCCATGCTAACATGGGTGTAGTCTGCGGCAAGGAAGAAATTTCAAGTTTTCATTTTATCTGTTTCTGTTAATCAGGTTAAGGTGACCTAAGAATGTATGGAACACTTAGACACAATGAAATGTCCTTTCTGTCCCTTAGTTTTCTTCCTTGTAAACTATTCCACTCTTTGAAATTTCAATGGATGGTTGTATGTGGGGACCTAGCAAAAAGGCTAAACAGGACCTAAGTGAGCAAACTTTGCTGCATAAAAGTTAGACTCAATAGCAGGAAACAGAAATCTAGTTTAGTGGCAAGATAATACTGATGGTGATGAAGACTGGAGCTTTGGGCCTAGTTTGATTTATTATAACTTAAGTCAACCCCAAGCATATGCACAGAATTAAATGTCAGAATTAAAAAGAAAAAAAAAAGCCATTTACACATTGGATGAAAGAAAACCTTTCAATACATAAACTTGCTTATTATATATATATCTTTTGGTTAAATTCAAACTACACATCTGCCTAAAGAACATAGAGTTATGACTTTGGGGCCATAATATTCTATTTGATAGATTTTGATTAATAAATGCTACTTAAAGGCAGATAAAAATAACCTACCTTTGAAATGTGCCCCATTACAGGAACAAAAGGCCTTCAGATATTTAAATTCACTGGGGGGATTTGTACAGACTCCCCTAAAGCACTGCTTTAATCCTGATTATTTTTTGGGGGGGAATGTTAAAATAAAAAAAATCCTCTCTGTGTTCAAAGGCACAGATCAAATCCCAAGGATTATGATTTAAATGAGCGAGCAATCGAAACAATCATTCTTACAGAGATTTAAAATGGTAAAGGGGTTTGACACATTAGCACTGAAAGAGACTGAATACAGGCTGTTAAAAATATTAACACTTGATTTTCCTCCAAGGTAATAATGGTTCAGAACTTACAAAGCTGTAGGACTCATTGTGAGAATACAGCGATCGCTGAGACTCCGACACACATTTAAAGCTCAGGGAGCAAACACAATGGCAAGCACACTCTCGGTTTGCTTTCACGCATTGTGCCACAAGCACCTTGTTCCAAACAGTAAAATCATTCTAAACCGGCACGTACAAGGGCATCAGTACTGGTCAACAGAGATCCACGGCGAAGGTGGGACTCGCTGACTGCAGTGTTGAAGTGTTTGTCATTTGTTTTCCAATAGACACTGCAATACCTTTTTCAAAAATTACCCTTTTTCCCAGCCTTATTACATTACATTGCAAGAATATAATAATATTGGCAGTGATTAGCCTAATTATTCTTAGATGCAGACATATCGTACCATCTTACATTTGGTGATCCAGAAATGCAATTTTGACATATAAAATTTAGAATGTTACAGGGTTTTTTTTTCTGTTTTATCTGAGGTATCCCCCCAGACCTTTTTTGTGAATCGAATTTCTTATATCACTTTGTTTTCTTACTATTTTTCAAAGTAGAACTCAGTAATTCAATGGTCTCGTTAGTTGGCTTTCTATTAGTCAAAGTTCCACTATATGATCCCTTAGAATTGATAAAAAATACAGTACAATCCGTGGCATAAACAAAAAAAATTAGGAACTTGATCAGAAAGTCTTTTCCTTCAAATGACCTAAAATATAACCTTGAGTTGAATCCTTTTGCTATTCTCAAGTATGAGCTTAGATTAGGTACAAAGTAGATCCTGAAAGTTTGATTTCATTGTTGCCAGGTTTAAAAAAAAATGAGGGAGTGTATAATAAAAAATTGAATACATGGTATCTCCTATGAAAAATGGTGTGCATAAAAGTCAAACAAAATTCAGTGAAAGAGGGCCTTTATATTTGCAGTATCACAATCTTAGATTGTAGAAGACAACAGAGAACTAACAGGTCATTTTGCATTGCTGGGGATGTCAATTTGGAAACAGGACAGAGAAGAATGCAGAGGACAGATAATTGACATAGTTTCCTGACAGAGACAACACGTGAGCCCTAACACAACATGTCCAGGACAGGGTGAGGGGTGCTTCTCAGGGCATCTGGGTAGACCTCCCCATATCTGCCTCTTTACCTTTGCTCAGGGACAGATTGCTGGGCTTTATTTGAGAAAACCACTTCTATCTCCTTCGCAATCCACGTGCAGCTGATTTCAGCCTGGGCCTCCAGGGATGACACTATGAATAGGCTGTGCCAATCACAGCATCGCAGTTTTTGCTGAAACCAATGGATGGCACCAAGAAGGGGAACTGTATGGGCTGGCAATCACTGAAGCCTTATCAGGCAATGCTCCTCTACCAGCTTCTGTGGACTCGATGTTTGGGAATATATCAAGTAGGTATCTATCCATCTGATGTCTGGTCTTCTTAAGCATTACTGCTGGAGAAGTAATCCTGAAGTCAGAAACCCTGGACTGGAAAATGATGCTCTTTCCTGAGGCTCTGAGTAGGGATTCAGAGCCATCCAGAAGGTGTGCTGCTTAATCTGCCCCTAACTTCAGCCTGAGTGATTAAGTCCTTCAAGAAGGAATAGCAAACTGTGTAGTCAATGAGCCCAGCAAAGCAACCGAGCAAGGAATTAATGACATCTCTAGAAGTCTTCACTGTTGTATCAGGAGCCATAAAAAGATGGAACTGTTAGCATAGAACAGGTGGCAGTAACCAATAGCACCACAAATAAAAAAAAGAAAGAGAATATATGTGTGGAAGGGTAGAAATAAAACTGACATTTATTAAAGGCCACAATGTTGACACAGAAAATCTATATATACAAATTATTAAGTTAGTAAGAGAGGTCATTAAGAATATAAATTCAGTGCATAGACATCAATAGCGTTTTATACATTAACAATTAGAAATATGTGACTTTAAAATATTATTCACTATAACAATGGAACTATAAAATACCTAGCATCTATGAATAAACCTTTGAATAAATATATATATAAACTTTATTTAATGACATAAAGTAAGACCTAAATAACTAGAGAGATATATCATCAATAGTGAGACTGAAAAATGCAAAATCATGAAGTTATATTGATTCTTGACAAATTAATCCATAAATTCAAAAAAATTAAAATCAAAATGCCTGCATAACTCCTTATGGAACTGACAAAGGGATTCTAAAATTCTCAGGGAAAAGTACATGATCGATTGTAGCCAAAACACCCCTAAAGAAGATTAATGTGGGCAGCCTGCCATCTCAGCTCTCAGGAGTGGTTATGGCGCCACAGGAACCTCGTCGGCATGCCGGTGGGCCAGAGGCAGAGGGACGGAACAACGAAGCAGAAGAAGGAACACATAATAGGTGGTGCTGGCACAAGTGACTATTCGTATGTACAAAAATGATGTGTGTTTGCTACATTTTGCCACATACAAAAATAACTTACATACCAACGAAGAACCTAAATTCGAAATGTGACTTATTTAAATGTTTAGAAGAAAATTTAGATCTAGTATAAAAAATCTTTCATAAAGATACAAAAATTAAAACTCTTAAAAATATATATTGATTACTTTAGAATTAAAAAATATCTGTATAAAGAAATATAAAAATATTAAAACTCAAGCAAGTAAGAAGATATTTACAATGCTAAAAATCATAAACAAATAGTCTCTGGAATATACTAAAATTTCCTCAAATCTATATAAAGTAAAATTAATAGATAAAGGATATGATTGGCTATGTTAATAAAAAGGAAACCTTAAATTGCCAAAGTATAAAAATGTATTCTATCTGACCCATAAACAGGAAAATAAAAAAGTTTTAAAAATTAGCATGGGAGTTTTAACCTGCTATGTTTCCAACTGGGGCCACTTCATCCCTCCTTAGGCAACCTGGTGGCCCCCTGGCCCGAGAGGTCTCCATACAGATGAGGAAGGTACTGTGGACACCTGATCAGTATAGCACAGTACAGCCCAGAACTCCTGGGCTCATGGAAGCCTCCTGCCTCAGCCTCCCAGGTACCTGGGATTACCAGAAGGTGCCAAGTGGAAAAGGAAAAATCATGGAGGCGGAAAAAAGATCAGCGATTCCCAAGGGTTGAAGTACAAAGAGGGATGAACAGGGCAGAGGATGTTTAGGGCAGTGAAAATATTCTGCATGGTAATGCACTGATGGATACATGTCATTATACATTTGTCCAAACCCAAACAATGTACAACACCAAGAGGGAACCCTAATAACCTTTGAAATTTAGATGATGATGAGTCAACATGGGCTCACTAATTATAACGAGTTTATCACTCTGGGAGGGGTGTTGGAGGGAGGCTATGCATGTGTGGGGGGAGGATGTGTATGGGAAATATTTCCCTTTCCATTTTACTGTAAATTTAAAATGGCTCTAAAAATACTCTTCAAAAAATCAAAGATAAAAATTATTACAGTGTCAAACTAGTAATCAAAGATATAGTTTTCATGATAAAATACCAGAAACATGTTCTAAATGCCTAAATATATGTCATTATTAGACATATAGATGGATCTATTAAAATTTTATGTGGATTTGTGCTTAATATTTTTAAAGAAAATATGAAATGTTTTTTTAGAAAACATGGTGATGCTACTTCACACCCATTACTTTGGCCAAAATTAATAAGTATGTTAATACCAGTGTTGAGAAAGATGGTGGAAAATAAGAACTCATACACTTCTGATGGGAGCATAATTTGGAAAGACATTTGGAAATATCCAATAAATTTGAAGTGGAATATAATATGTGATCCACCACTGCCACTTCTAGAAACTTACCCTAAAGAAAGATTCACACATTTTCACACAGAGACACACATAAAGAACATAATTATAGAGCTGTTTGTAATTTTGAAAAAAAAAAGTGAAGAAATGGCAATACCACCAGTGAGCAAAATCAAAACTTTAGTCCTCAAGGAAAAAATATATATGAGGTAAGCAAATAACAATGCCTGATACAAAATATATTCATAAAAATTACATGATATATATTTTTAAAAATTATATAAGAATTACATCATTCTGAATATATCTTTTGAAACTTGCTTTTCTACTCACCATCAAGTTTTTAAGATTTGTCTATGTTTGTACATGGAAATGACACTAATTAATTTTATGTACTAATATTATCCCATAAAGCAATTACTTATGAATTTTGACATCTATTAGAATTCAATATTCTGTACCTTTAAAAGGTAGCATTACCAAACAATTGAAAGATAACAACAACAACAGCTTCCATTTAGTAAGCCTTCACTACGTGCCCAGCCTTGTGCTAAGCACTCTAATTATGTCATTTTATTCCATTCTTGTGACCCCACTGCACAGTATTGCAAATCTCACTTCACAAATGACGATGTGAATCTTACTGTAGCAGGACACCTAACAAAGGCCACACGTTTAAAATGTGAAAGAGACAGAACTTCAGCAGAGTCCTGGCCCCACAACCAGCACTGCCAACTACTATGCCATCCGTGGGTGCATCTTCCTTCTTAACAGCAGGATATTTTCATAGAAGCTTCTAGGCTATTATTTAACTATATCTTTTCATTTTTTTCTTTTATTTTTTTCTTATCCCCCCAATACCTTCCTCCACCTCCTCCCAGCAATCACCACGCTATTGTCAGTGCCCATGAGTTTTTTCTCTCTTTTTTATTTTTTGTTCAATCCTTCCAACCCCTAAGCCCTCGATCCTCCCCAAAGCTGTCAGCCTGGCCTGCGTCTGTCTCTATTTTGCTTGTTAGTTCATTTTGTTCAGTCAGTAGATTATATATATATGAGTAAGAGCACATGGTTTTTGTCTTTCTCTAAGACTTCTTACACACTGCAATCTCAAAGATAAACAAAACCTATATTTTAAAACTATTGGGATTTTTATGTTGTGATGCTTCATTAACTCCCCTTTCCTAGTTATTCTTCTCAGCATACTTGAGACAACCTGTGATGCTGAGCAGGCCACTTCCACTCAGCAAAAAGGAGGATCAACCCTCCGCCCTTTTTGCTACCCTCTTTCCGCCAAGGCTATTATTATCTACCTTTCATGACTGTCCTTGGACCAACATGCCAGAAACAGGAGAGAGAATGGGCCACCCTGTACCACTTGCTATCACCAAAAATACTCTTCAAAAAATCCATCAGCTCTGCACTTGACCAGAGAGAGCTGGGTCAACAGGAATCAGTTTTGTACCAAGAGGTTTTGATACACAGTAGAATCTACAAATATGTCAAAAGAGCAGAACTCTTTTCTCTTCTATCCAATGCAGTAGTGAGCTGCTAGAATATTACCTGGCACATAATAGGTGTCCATAAATATTCAATTACTGAGTAAGTGAATTCTAAGAATTGCCAACCCAAAGAGAACAAAACATTTGAGGAGGTCAGGATCAGAATACCCGTTCTGTTACTGAAGACTCCTGTTGCCTCAAGCAAGTAATTAAACCTCACAGAGCCCAATGTCAAAATGAAAAAAAATGCCACCTAATTAACAGAAATGTGTGAGTGTTAAAAACTATGAGAATGTGACTAGTATATAGTATATGTTCAAACTATGTGTTGAATAAATGTATAAATGTACACACACATAAATTGACTAGTTCCATTTAATCAATCAGAACCAATAATTTATTTCATAATAACAGAGATGCAAACTAGAAATCTGGTCTTCATTTCAAACTTCTACGGGCGAGAGCTAATGACATATTTTCCTATTCATTATGTCCCTTTGGCTTTAATAGTAAAACTCAAAGTCCTCACATAGCCATGGTCTTATTCTTTTGGTCCCTGACTCATGCCCTGCACTGAGCTGTACCAGACTACTCCCAGGTACTGAAATGCACACTATGCCGTCTCTTACTTCTCTGTTTAAAGTACCTCTTTATACTGCTCCTTTGGGTGTCTACTTTTAAAATACTAAAATTGTGTGTCACCTCCTCTAGGAAGCCTCTCAAATTGTCCCTTTTGTACAAGATTTGATCTCCTCTTTATCCTGTACAGATTATCCATTGTAACATTTGCTAAGTATGACATGTGTGTGAAAGAGAGAGCCATTTATCCTTACAACACTAAAGTCAAATATATTCTTACATTTCCCCATGATGATGTAAATTATTTAAGCCTGAAGAACCACATATTATCCAACCTTGAATTCTAAGAATTAACTTCGTATCTGAAAAATGATAGGTGGGTACTTCATAAAATTTATTGAAGGAAGAAAAAACATTTATATTTAATTAACAAATATATAGGCCAACTGTGGGAAAAGATGCTAGATACAGAGAAATGGACAATGCAGCAATATGTCCCTTAACCTCATGGTGTTTATAATCTGATGAGGAATGTAAGTGATAAACGTATACTGAAAGTGATGGTTATTTTGAAAGTAGAGGGGTGGGGTCCTATGGCAACAAATAATCAAGGAAATTAACTTAGTCTATGAAAGTGATTCTTCAACTTGATAGCTCCTAAGAACCACCAGGGGTTTTTGCTCAGAATGTAGATGACTGGCCCCTCCCTTCTGATTCAGTAGGTCTGGAGGAAAGCTCTGAAAACTCCATCTTAATATGTACTCCTGAATGATACAGCACGGATGCTCTGAAAAACACACTTGCAAAAACACTAGCATGGACTTCCGGGCTTCATCTCTGAGGAAGGATTCTAATTTGATGTTTCAATGGTAAGAATGAATTAGCCAGGTCAGCATGAGGCATGAACTAGGAGTTTCTGGCAGAGGAAAACTATGCAAAGACCTGAAAGAGAAAGATGAAAATAATAATAACGATGCCCCTAATAAGAATGACAAATGAGAAACTAGAGGAGGATAAGTAGGTCATGTGAAAGTTCCGAGCGGCCATGTGAAAAACATGAATCATTTCCCTAAAGGCAATGGGGAATCATAGAAAGGCTTTAGGCCTGACAACCTCTGCAACTCAGCTGCTTCACCTGTAATTATGCCTATGTCACAGATTCTTTTTCTCTGCTTTTATTTATTTTTAGAGAGACAGGAAGGGAAGGAGAAAGAGAGGGAGAGAAACAGCATTGTATGATTGCCTCTCGAGTACCCCACACAGGGAACCTGGGCTGCAACCCAGGCATGTGCCCTGACTGGGAATCGAACTGATGACCCTTGGGTTCACAGGCCAGCACTCAATCCACTGAGCCACACCAGCCAGGACATCATAGATTCTTTATGAGGATTCCATGGGAGCGATGCCTGACATATGGTAAGCACTGAACAAGTATTATATATTATCATGAGGATACTATTTACACTGGGATTGTTTTAAAGGTCCAGGTAGAGCTCAGGAGGGGGTTCAAATTAAGTGAAATGCTAAACAAATTACAGAGCCAAGAACTTGAACGAGTCTAGGGTGAGGAGAGGCATAAAGAGATAGTGCAACTGCCAAGAAAATAGCATTATTTAAGGAAACAGAAGGTCCATAGGATGAGCAGACCACGGAGACACGAGAGCGAGCCAGAACCAGAAATGATTTCCTTCTGAATCTGGTCCAGCAGGCATTTTTTAATTATTAGAATTAGAAGAGTACTTAAAGCTTCTCTGTGAGAAGGGTTTAATTATTGTCTTTGAAATTATAGCCTGTAAGTCAGTAAGAAGTGGCTTAGCCAAAATGTGGCTTTAAGTGTAGGCTCAATACTCAGTTAGGTTGAGTTAAGCCATTCTAATGTTGGCTGGTCCTTGAATATGTCCTATGATATCTTATCACCACTTCTCATGTGACTCCCAGGACAATTCACCCTAGCATTGCTGGTGACCTGGATAACCACTTGTCATCTTCTTTTCTCCCCCTTCCAAGTGCTCAGCTTAGAGACCAAAGTGAGCAAAATCAGGTCCAAGTCAGCAGGATTTATCCTTTCTTGGCAGCTCTTATTTGAAACACCTTAAAAAGCTTCCAGGTGGCAACCAGAGATCCTTAGCTTGGGAGAAAGCTGGCCTACTCGCATGGATTCTGTGCATCAGAAGTAAATGGGTGATCCATTCCATGATTTTGATCTTCAATGATTTCCACAGTTATTAGCCATGGCTATGTTTTTTAGGTGACAATGTTTCAGCCATAAGAGATTCCAGATGAGAATTAGAAATCCAGAGGTGCTCCCTTCATAATTATGGAGACTGGTCCAGGGTCCATTGTTTGAAACTCGGCCCCATGATTCTAATGTCCAGCAAGTGTTATAACCACTGAATTATGTAAAGTTTGCTTTAGGCTCTCTTGGCTGCAAGTACAGAAATGCACTCAAAGTGTTTGTTCAAATATGCACAGGAGAAAAATATGTTTCCACATACACAGGGGAAAAACTTGTTTTCAGTGTATCCGTCTTCACATTTGACCATGTGTTCATTTTTCCTTAACATTTTATAAATCTTGGTGATTCCCATCACCAGAGGAGGTGACTAATCTCTCTTTTAACAGGGAATCTATGTCTCGATGCACAGGGAATGGGAAGAATCACCCTGCCCAGTCTGCCAGATTGTAGGTCAGGACGCAAGGGGGCTCTCTCTGCAAATACAAAGATGACCCAAAGCTCTTTGTAACGAAAGGGATGATTTCCAGAATCCGTAAGGATCAAGACAGCTGCAATGTTTCCAAGACAGCAAATGCAGCCTGCCAAGTACATCTGAAGCTCTGAGGATAAAGTCATAATTAAATTTATAACGCCACTAACGATTGAATGCCTCCATGCATTATCTTATTTAATCTTTGCCCCAAACCTTGAGAATAAGCACGATCATTCCATTGTCTACATGAGTAAAATGAAGCTTCGAGAGACCTTAATGAAAGGGTGGTTTGGAGGCAAAGACCTGAGTTTGTGTCCTGACTTTCCCTCTCAGTAGCTACATGATCTAATAAATTTTCTTAACCTCTCTAAACCTTCATTCCTCACCAGTAAAGAGAGAATAATAATTGTATCTACAGAGACAAAATTTTGTAGGCATTGAATGTAATAAGATTATCTTGGCACAGAGAAAAGTCTTGATAAATATTCGCTGCAATTGCAACTGCCAGTAAATGGCAAAACTGAAACTCTAACCGCTGCCCGTCAGTATCTGTCACTACGGTTTCAGGCCATCAGAGTAACTTCTCAACGAGGAAGTTTGTCCCTTGCTTTATTGGTTTTATCTGAATATTTCCAACTTGGTCATTGGACCAGACGCCTCTGTCTTTGGGACTGACTGACTAATTCTACTTACCTCCAGGACTAGGACCAAGTCTTGACCCCCAACCCATAAATGATTTGATCTCATTCTCAGCCCTACATGTATATCCTGGACAAATTATTCTGTCTCACTGTCATAGCGTTATGCAACACAACCACAAAAGCTCAGTGCCATACAATCATAAACATTTTTTATGTTCTGCAGTCAATGGGTTGGCTGGGTAAGAGCTGTTCTGGGCCAAAATTGTCTGAAATCGCTTATGAGGCTGTGGTCAGTTAGCAAGTCAGCTGGGGCCTGGCTAATCTAAAAACAGCTTTGCCCAGGCAGATTTATCCATCCTCCAGATAAACTGTAATCATCAGCAGGCTAGCGAAAGCTTCACCTCATGTGGAGCAAGGGGTCCAAAAGAGAACGAAAGCTCAATAGGCCTCTTGAAAGCTAGGCTCAGAACTGAAACGTTATCATTTCACCTGCATGCTATTGATCCAGTAAGTCACAAAGCCAGACCAATTTTTAGGTGGACAACTGGATTCTACCTTTTGGTCAGGAGAGCTGTTAAGTCACATTGCAAAAGACATTACAGAGATGATGCCATTTATAAAATCTAGTGCACTGCTCCATCAGTGCTTGCGGCCACAAGTTCAGGGTCAGATCTTTTTCCCCAAAGGGAAGACGAGGCCAATGGATCCAGCGGGGTTTTTTGGAAGACGCCAAAAATATTTTCAATCATAAGTTTTGAAATCAATATGCAATGGATTTTTCATACTCTTGCCTCAAAACTATTTGCTCTTCCAAAAGGAATATCAAGGTACACTTTAATACCTAGTTAGGACTAGAGTTATGAGTTAGTACCAAAATCATGTTAAGGATCACCTTTAAAGTGAGAATGGGAAGAAGTCACCGTGGCTTCTGGCCTTTTTTAAAATTTTACCAGTATCAAGGGATTGTTTTCCCGAAGCAGGGAGATCAATCTTCCCATTAATCTGGGAGTTTCATTCTCCTTCAGTTGGTTTACCTGGTCCAAGAAGAATGAGAGTGCTATTGGCTTATAATATCTAGCAACAATTAGTACAAATCTGTTGGTTTAGGATGATTCTGGGTCAAATATCAACTGCACACCAACATATTTAATGTAAAATAACACTGTTACATATCATTTCAGAAACTGAAATAAATTCCAGTTATGAAAAGTTTGAGAGTGAAGCAGTCTGCATGCTTGAATAGGGTGTACACATAAAAGCTCTCTCAATTTTCAGTTTCTCAAGCAAAAACATATCATCTTAAAATTCCTAAAAAATACCATCTTGGCTATAGACTAAAATTCACCTTCAATTGACAAGGGACATTATAAATTATTCAACCCTCTTAAAGACTTTTCTTTCATGACTATGGAGTTCAATTATCTTGGGAAGTATTAATAATACACCTTCCTGAGTGCTTAAAGCAGTGGAGAAGACAACAGTACCTACCCACGACAGCAGTCCTATAGATTTTTATTTTCTCATAATTTATCATAGCTGTTCTATCTTCATTTCCATTAGCTTGTATTCTAGCCATCTTTCCCCAAATGATTACTAGATTCCCGAAACTGTTCTTTCTGCCTCCAGTCATATCTCTTTACCACTCAGCCTTCACATTGCTGTTGAAGTGATCTTAGAGAGTACGAATACGGCTGTTTCTCCAGTACATAGGAATTGATTGGCCTCCCGTGGCCCACAGATTAAATCCAAGCTTCTCTTCGTGTTGTACAATGCCTTCCATGACTTGCTCCCCACATCCAACCCTATTCTCAGTTCAACTGACACTTACTGATTCTACATCCCATTTCACAATCCACGGGTTTTTCTACTCCAAACTACCTGTCCTTCCATGAACATGTCTTCACTATAGTCTGTACTTGTGCTAACCTTTCTTTCTGAAATTCCTCTCCCAACTATCACTCTCCTTCCTCCTCACTTCTCCCTGTTCTCTACTGTCTGATAAACACTCCCTCCTTTGTGGACCCAACGTGTCCTGTTTACATTTCCATCACAGCATTTATGTCTGACTGTGCTTATTCACATGCCCTAGTGGATTATACAATGGATTCCATTCATTCTGGTGTACCAGTACCTAATATCAAATATGTATTCCAGGAATGTTTCTTCAATTAATACATGAATGAATGAATGTGACAATGAGACATATAAGGATATTGTCTTAAATTTGTTGTAGTTGTCCTATATACTAAATGTCAAATAAGCAAATGGCCAGTAAGATAGAGAAGGTTTCAGATGATGAAGAGGTGGCTCTGGGTTACTGTCATAAAGGATATAAGATCTAAACTTATATCCTTATATAAGACCAAAACTAGGTTTTGAAAAGTAGATATATGTAGAGACGTACATGAGAAGAATGTTCAGGAAGAAGAGGAAAATTAAGGGCAAACATAGAGAAGTAGAAAAGCAGAAAGTATTGTAAGAATCTTGGCTTCCTAAGGGACACTGGTGACATATAATGGGAAGATAAGAGTGATATTTTGTATATTAAGCTTTCATACATTAAAAAATAATGTATATATTTGCATGAATAAGGCACCCCATGTTCAATTTTGGTTTCATTTTACTACTTTCTTCCTTTTTAAATGCTGTATCTCTTTCATACTGGCTGGCAATAAAAACCAAGGAGGTCTCTAAATTAAGGCTTTTGCAGTTTAATGAGAATGGCAGAAACTGATAACATTATTCTATTCTTGTTAAGATCCTTTAGTTCTAGGGGACTACTGTGGGGGAGGCCACTTGGTATTCCTCTCTGATCGTTAGCCACCAAATGAGATGTCGGACTCCTAAAGGCTTTTACATTCTCCCTGTGAGAGCCTGGACATCTCTGACCTTTCGAAGTTTGGCAGCATAATTGGTTGGCAATGTTTTTTCTCTGCCCCCTCCCCAACCTAGGGTTACAGAAGCTCTCAGAGACAGGTGGAAAAAAAAGGAAAGTTACATATTTGCCTACAAAAGAGGCCAATCACAAAAGATCATGGATGTACCAGAAGAAGTGCAATCCATCACCACTGCAGGAAAAGTGAATATTTTCTCAACTGACTGCCCATCCATTTCACACTCCTCAAAGTCTCGAAAACGTAATCCATGTATCATTTGACAGCTACCTATTAATGAGTGATGTATTTTAGTAAAACAGTAATGAAAGGACTGAGAGAATGCATGAGTTTGAGTAATAACATGTTCTGATTACTATTTCTCTAAAGGGTAATCACAGTCCCTTTTCAATCATTTTGAAAAGTCTTGTAAACTTCCTGAGTACATAAAACATGCAATAACTCATTTGCTGAATGAGCATTGTTTTTCTAACTTGTGGAGAAAATAAATTAATCTTTTTATTTTGGTTGATGAGTCGGGATTTTATTAGTATAGTGGGGGATGGTGTTGTGAAGAATAAATACTATTCTCCATGATTATATGTACAGAAAATGAAGAGATGGAACCTTCCAGAGTCTTCCTGATTTGGTGGGAGGGTATGAAGGGTGGGAGAGAGAAAACTGTGTGCTTGAATCCACAAACAACTATGATCTCTTTCAATCCTAGTTCATACATTGAGGGGGTTGGGTTGCACTGGATAACTTTCAGGTACTTGAGATTGAACTGCATTAAGAGGGATAATGATGAGTCATACAACCTACTGAGCAGACAAGTGCCCACCCAGGGTGGCTCTTACTATAATCGCAGCTAAACGTGCATAGGAGCTCTCTTGGATCTACTCTCAGAAGGCAGTACAACCATCCCCACAGATGTTAAAGTTCACTAATATTTAAATAGAACTTTGATTTTCTTAACATAGTCTTAAGCCACTTGGGAACATAGGTACCTGAAATAACACAGAGCCATCCATTCTGAAATATTTATATTGGAAAGTTTATTTTCTCTTTCAAATGAGACTTTTCTGAACTATACACAGGGGTCTGAGGTTCACAGAATGCTGGAACAAAAATAAGGAGTCTCTCTACCTCAGACATTTGCTTCTTAAACTCTCAGGAGAATCTGAAGCAATTGTACCATGTGATGTAGGTATCTGTGGAAGGTTGTATTTACCAAAAATGGCTCCAATAACATCTCCCGTCCCACAGTCTCATTACAATGTGGTCTTGCTGCTCCCATCTAGTGGCTGGTCCCAGCCAACAGCCCACACCGCCTCTCAGACAGATGATTCCAGATCCCAGTCCTTAAGTCGCTCCTAGTCATTGAGTCTTCCAAGCTGAACCCCCAAACTTCACGGAATAAGGACAACATATCATTGCTATACCCTCTACAAAGTCCTGACCTAACAAATGTGTCAGCATAACAAAATGGCTGATTTTCCCACTAAATTTGATGCAGACTTTTATTCAGCAGTAGATCTATCTAGAGCAATTTCAGATTTTAATCCCATTGTTTCATTGACCTTTTCTATAAATATGTGTTGAATAGTTACCACGGACCAGGAACTGTGCTAGGTACTGGAGGTGAAAGAAAAATTATGACAGATGTGATCGATGCTGACATTAAGATTGCATGTTGACTAGGGGGACACAGATGCACATAAGATAATTACAGGCTGGATACATGCAATCAAGGAAATAAGCAGTCTGAAGTGTTAGAAAATAACTTCATGGTGGGTGGGATACTTATGCAGAGGTCTTTGAGGAGATGATATTTTATGTCTCATGGTTTCCTTTATATAGTAACTGGTCATAATTTCTAGAGAAAAACATAATAGGAAAGAGTGATATGAATGACTTTTTTCCACTGCTGCACTTAATTCTGAGGCTTTGATTGCTGTTTACCACCTGACTCCTCTACCAGCCATTTGAGACTCTTAATTCTTGGCTAACATTTGTGCTGGTCTAGGTTATGTGCCTAAGACCTTCATCCTGAGTGGGCAGTGCCTCTGATTATTATTCATTTATCCAGATGTGGTTGTAGCAATAACCCATTCATGGTTAAAACAAAAATTTATAAAACTTGAAATCAACTGACACAAGAAAATATGACTTCTTTCTCCCCTTGTGTTAACATGTCTGGAATGAGATTACTGGGAGGAAACCCCCTTAAAGCACTTATAATCTGTGAGTCCAAGAATTAAACAATTACTACTTCACTTAACTTCATGCACAAAGCCAAGAAAATCTAAGTATACAGAAGCAAAATGAATGTGACATCTATATCAATGGCTTGGTTTCTTCCAAACTGGAAGACACAGAGAGAGACAGAGAGACAGAGAGACTGATCAGAAAATGAAGTTAAAAACAAAGAGATTTGAGTTTGTTAAATTTGTGACTCAGATGTCTTCCTATAACTAACTCAGAAATCTTGCTATGTCAGGATAAATAAGATACTATATATGATAAATAAATAAGCAACATTAATGAGATATAAATAAAGTTTTAAAACATTAAAGAACCAACAAACATCTACCTTATAAAGTAGTCATCACACCAGATTTTTGTAAGAAACCAGAAACTCAATGCATCCCCTAAACATTCTCTCCAGGGTTTGATTGACCCCACACAAAACAAAAACACTTCTCATTGGATAGAATGAAACAACGGTTCCTGGAAAATGGAAAAGAAACCAAGGTGTAAAGTGGATGTGGACTGGAAGTCAAGAAACGAAGTCCAAACACTGCCACTGTGTAGTTATTTGAACTTCAGAAACATCGCATGACTTTGGGTTGAAACAACATGATCTCCAGCTTCTCTGCAAGCTTCAAGATTCTGGGCTTTTAAGTACAACATATGGGTCCTGTGACATAATCCAGATCCAGATACCTAGGTCTAAGCTGTCCATTCATGAAAAGAACATGCATAATTATAAAATGAGCAGTCTTAAATGTCTAGGCTACCTCATTCTGGAGAATTCTGCCCTACTTTTAGCACAGAGGAGAAGCAATGCTTATAATAGTTATAATTTATTTTGTAAGAATTCTTAAGCTTTAAAAATGTTCACACCTGTCATCATAATCGCTCATTTTAGTCTTGCTTATAAAATCACCAATTATTCTAGCTTGGGAAGAAACCTCATTTTTTTCCATTGTTGGGAAATCATAGTAACTCCCTGTACTTACTTTATGCTCCTCAATATTTTAAACTCTTCTTTTGTAAATATACTAAATTAAAAAACCATATTGAATAGTGTTCCACTCCACACAGGGTTCAGATGGACTGATTCCTCTTTGAGAGGAAGGGTCATTCCTCCTTAATGCAAAAGGACGAGGTAAACCTTGGATGCAGTAGAACAGTTTAATGACTATGCAGCTCACCAACTGTCAGACGTGAAACACAACCAGGAAAATTCCTAATGTTTTGACTTTTAGGATATTGCCTCCAGTATTCCTGTACATACTCTCTCTTTTACCTGCTCTCTTCAATTTGCTGACTCCTGTTCATCAAGCAAGTCTCAGCTTAGACATCACTTCTCACGGGAAGCCAAAGCACGCTCCATTAAACCCAATGGTTCTCAAGGGGATGCAATTTGCCCCTCCCCAGAGAGGATATATGGCTGTGTATGATGTCCCAATCAGGGAGAAGGGTACTCCTGGCATCTAGTGGGGTAGAAGCCAAGAATGCTGCTAAACATCTTCCAACACATAGGACAACTCTGACACAAAGAAATATCTGTCTGGCTCAAATGTCAGTAGGGCTGTCGCTGAGAAACCCCAACTGAAGCCATCATAGCACTTCTCATACTGTATTGTATTTGCTGGCTCAGGCACCTGGACAACAAAAGCATGCTTTGATTTCCAACTCATGTTCCTGAGAACCCGGTACTCATGAGGTAGGTGGTAAGATTGAAATGACTAGCTGGCTGAATCAATAAAAGAAATTACTAATCTCATAAAGTGAAGCGAGCAAAAATAAGACCATAGCACACTTATTGTTAATAAAATATAGTTTTTAGATTGTCTAGTTAAAATCTCACAGTTTACAAAGTGTTTGAAAACCATTATCACACACATGCATGATTTAACAACTCAGCCAGGCAAACAGAGCATGAACAAACCCCGTTTTTACAAAGAAGGTGCCAGTTAGAGGGTTAGAGAGGCTTGCAAATATAAGTGATAAGAAGTGATCTAGCACTGGAGATTCCTTACAGAGCTTTACTGATTGGTAACAAAATTTTAGGCACTCAAATAACCCATTAGCTGTGGAGTGCCTGTTACACTATCTGTTATGTAATACTTCCAAAGAAGAGAAATTGTAGCTTTGGACAATCAGAATGCAATAAACACTCAACTTCAGCTAACAAAAGCAACCAAGTACCATTAGGAAAAGGATGGTTACTGACTTCTAGAAAGGTTGCCCTAATAAAGCACAATTATGGGATAATGTGTCACTTAGCAATTCCCTTACAGATAGCTCAAAAGCACCAGGGACATATCCTCAGCAATAATGAAAATAAACTGTTCCTTGTTAAACCTCAAATGAGCCAGATTCCCCGCACGTTTAGAGTATATACAAGGTAAATTCCCAAAGTGAAGTTCCGGGATTTTAAACTCAACGCTGCAGTTTATTAACTGTCTTTCTTTGGGCAAATAGCTTAAAATTGATATGTGTGCCTCAGTTTCCTCAACTTTAAAGTGAAGATTATAATAATGAACCCTTTTCTAGGATTTTGAGAGGGTAAGATGTGTTCATACATATGAGGCACTTGGAACAGTACCTGAAATGAAGCAACTGCCTGCTTTTTTTTTTTTTTTTTTGCAGTCCAAGGGTCTTTATTTAGCCTTGCAAATAGATAGAACATAGATTGCTAAGTTAAGAAACACAATTGTAGTCCAATATTTTACTCTTTAAATGTCCTTTTTCTTTTTTTTATAGTTGTTCAAATACAATTGTCTCCATCTTGCCCCCACCAATGCCCCTCACCCCAGCCATCCCCACCTCCCACCCTTGATCCCACCCACTTTGGTTTTGTCCATGTGTCCTTTGTACGTGTTCCTGACAACCCTTTCCCCTTTCTCCCCCTACATTATCCCCTCCCACCTTCCATCTGGCTACTGTCCATTTGTTCTTAATTTCAATTTTTAAAGATTTTATTTATTTATTTTCAGAGAGAGTGGAAGGGAGGGTAAAAGAGAGGGAGAGAAATATCGATATGTGATTTCCTCTCATGAACCCCCTACTGGGGACCTGGCCTGAAACCCAGGCTTGTGCCCTGCCTGACTGGGAATCGATCTGGTGACCCCTTGATTCGCAGGCTGGCATTCAATCCACTGAGCTATGCCAGCCAGGGCCATTTTAATCTATCTCTCTCTGTCATCATCATCATCATTATCATCATCATTTCTGTGTGTTTTCCCATGGAAAGAATTTTTCTTGGAGATAAATAAGCTGTATCAATATGCTATATGTATCTCACATACATGAAATGTCTATTTAAAAACCTACACCACTATCTTTACTAATGAAATGAACATTTCACATATTTTTCAGCTTCCCAGGAACCTATTCAACTCAATTTCTTTGGTAACAAACCAAATTCTTTGCTTCACTCATATGGAGTACAAAGTTGGTGGGAACATATATATATATACATATTTGGTGGGGATACCCACACACACATATATATGTATACATATACATACATATATATGTATATATACATACATGCACACACACACACACACACACACATATAGAGAGAGAGAGAAAGGAGAGAGAGAGAGAATCTGCAATCTGCAATAGTAAGCCAAAACTACTAATAGTACTTTCATCAGAAGAGTAGAATTGGTAACAGAAATGCTATGGGAACCTTTTATATTGACATGTATCTATTTCTGTGATATTTGACAAAGCAAATGTATTACTTTAGCATAAAAAATAAATCAGTGTTGCTCATACTTGAATAATGTAAACAGCTCTTTTAAAAGAAATTCTCATGGACTCCCTCACCATTCTTGACCTGTATTACATTAATTATAGTGCTATGTAAATGTATATAATGCAAAATAAAGCTAGGCATTAACTCATGAGGCTAAATAAGTTAAATGCAAAACTAAAAATAAGATAAAATGTTGTTCTAATTACAATGAAAAAAATCAGTACAGGAACATCACGTTGGGTTTAATCAGCAAATGGCAAATACTGAGGTGCGTTACCCAGACGGCAGACTGCAGCTGTCACCTCCTGGCCCAAGGTCACGGTTTCCTGGAGCAGCCTGCTTCCAGCATCTGTGCAAGGTGGGGGTATAAATGCTGCCACTTCAGCCTGATGTGGGGCAGCTCTGACCAGCAGTGCTCACCCCAGGGCTCCCTGCCACCTGATCTGCTTCAGAGTTCAGCGCCTCGTTCTACCCAGTCCTGGCCTCTTTTCCTCTCTTTCACAGATATGGACCACAGACACCTTACACCCCAAGCTCTCTACTTCCATAGAACTTGACTTACAACACAGGAAAACAAAAGAGTCTACGCTTCTTTGTATTTTAACATTTGATAACACTAATACCAGCAATGAATATTCCCTGAACAGCACAAAAAGGTATTAATAACCTCAGGCCTCTATTTTCCTGTCTTCAATGAGAACCATACAATAAAAGCAAGGCCAACTTGTGTGCTTAAAAATACAATTTGTTTTTGCACCATTATTCAATTAGCTATGCAGCTGCACCCAGTAATTAAAAGCTCCAGCAGCTCATCTTCCCATTATGTAGAACAGAAAATCTTTAAGGAAATATTATATGAAAGAAGAGTCAGGGCAACTGAAAACTCCGTAAAGCATAAACAGTTGCTGGGTGAAAACATTGCACTAAACAGGGAGTTATTTCAATGAGGCATTGTACCAGCTACCAATTATTTCATAAAACATTGTATACAACAAGGACGATAATTCAGAAACACACCTCACAGGATAATTATTCAAGGCTGCTCAATAAATGTTTACTCGAAACCGACAATTATTTCTTTAACAATGATCATACATTCAGAAGGAGTTTGCAAAACCTGGCATGAATAGATCTGACGAAGGAAACCTTGGCATGTACCAGAGTCTAAGATTCAAAAGATTTTAAGAGGGTGAGCACAAATTTTTTTTTTAATCTGCTCTTGCTAAACAAGTCATTTCCCTGTTAATTCATTTATATATTAAATACTCATCCATCACCTACTTTACATCCTGCACTCCTGGGATAAAGGGAAAGCGTTCCTGTCCTCAGGGGGGAGTTTGCAATCCACTGGGGAGTGTGCGCTGCACGCAGAGAATTCAGTATCATGTGACATGTGCTGCAAGGAAGACATGAGAATTTATCCCTCTCTCTCTCTCCAACTCATCCCCTTACCACTGGCACGTCCTCTCCAGCCACTCTGCACGCTCTCTTTGCCTCAACTCTCCAAAGCTGTCCCTACTTTAGCACATTTGTCCCACCTGTCTTCTCTACATCTGTACTAACCAGTAAGGTAGCCCCTAGCCCCATGTGGCTACTCAGCACATGAAATGTGGTTATTTGACATTTAAATGTGCTGTAAGTGTGAAATAATCACAAGATTTTGAAGACCCTATACAAAAGAGTAGTATAAAATAGACCACTAGTAATTTGTTAATATAATTACATTTTAGAAATATTGGGTTCTATAAAATACAGTATTAAAAGTAAAATACCTGCCTCTTTTTTAAATGTGGCTACTAGAAAAATTGAAAGTATGCATGTGGTTCACCTTTCATGTCAAGAGGACAGCTTGGCTCTGGGACATTTTCACATCTTCCCGCTTTCTTCTTGGCAATGTGGTGTCGACTCCTTGTCCTCTTCCTTTTTTTTTCAATTCTCCGTGTAACTTTATTATTACAAAGTGAAGTCACGAGTCAAAAGCCCAACTCTAATAATACAGTTTTAAATTCACATGTCTACCTGTAAACTGGGACGTGCAATTTGTCTTACGCTGCATCATCATCCTCATCACCATCCACTGCAGCATGGATGGCTTGATTCCCCCTCTTAATGTTCCTTCTTTGTTCGGGTTCACGCCCCTCACTCCACACCTTCAATGGCACTTCAGTTAAGTCCTTCTCATCTCCAGACTCCACAGCCTCGCCAGGTTTCCCCTCTCTGCTCATTGGGGAACCCAGTGTATCATCAGAAGAAACAAACGTGGAACCTGGCAAGATCCTGACATCAGAGAAGCTTGCAGGAAAGTCAGGAACTTGATCATAAGAAGGTTCTAGGGATGTTATATTCATGTTGCTATGTGCACTTTAAAAGCTATCTTCATCCTCCTCTTCTTCATCTAACATTATTTCATTGGTATTAACAGAGGACAGGGCACATGTGTCTGTGTTATATTCACTAAGATCTTCTCTGGAGTTATTCCACCCCGCTTCATCCTGCTCTGCATATTCACCACACAAGTCATGTTCTTCCTTGGCCTTCTGAAGGCTGACACTAATGTCTGTGATACCGAGTTTGGCACAAAACTCAGCAGTCTGAGGATTGATTCATCATCCTCTTCAGAAAAGGGATTTTTTTCCTGACCACTATTCTGAAGAAGACACTACCCTCCCCTACTCAATCAATGTCAGATTATCTCATTTAACTTTTTCATTGTGGTAAAGGCACATAATGTGAAATCCACCCTGTTCACAAAATTTTAAGCATACAGTAGTTTTGCTGACAATATGTGTGTTGTTGTATAGAAGATCTCCAGAATTTTTTCACCTTGTATGACTGAAACTCTATATCCTTTGAACATTTCTCCCTGACTCTGATCCTTGGAAATCACCAGTATACTTTCTAATTTTATCAGTTTGACTACTTTAGATACCTTGTGTGAGACTATGATTAGATACCTTACATAAGTATAATCAGGACTGGTTTGTTTCACTTAGCATACTGTCCTCAAGGTTCATTTATGCTGTAGCATATGACAGGATTTCCTTTTTCTTAATAATGTATATATATATTTTTTCACATTTTCTTTTTACATTCACCTTTCAATAGAATTTAGGTTATTTCCACCTCTGGACTATGGTGAATAATACTGCAATAAACAGACACTATGGAAAACAGTATGGAGCTTCTTCAAAAAACTAAAAATAAAACTTCTGGATATTTATCCAAAAGAATAGAAATCAGAATCTCTAAAAGGTATTTGTACTTCTACATTCATTCAATTTTCTTTTTGGTGCTCATTAGTATCTGAATTATCATAATGATTTGTTTATTTCTTTATTTGGTTTATCATCTCCACCAGAATATAAGCCCCATGAGAGCAGAGGCCTCATACACCTTCTTTGCCATCAGATCCACAGCTGTAATACAATGCCTACCACTTAGTAAGTGCCCAATAAATAATAGTTGAACAAGTAAATAGAGATTCAGTGGAAGCCCAGGTAAAGAAATATCCAAGTCTGCCTCGAAAAAATGAGGGAGCACTGCAGATTGAGGGTATTTGACTAGGTGTACAAGTCAAAGGAGAATCCATCCATTTTTCTACCTGGCTATCTTTCTAGCCATGTCCCCACCATCTATCAATTCACTCAGACTTTTTTTTTTAGCACTTCAGTGTTCCAGGCACTGTGCTAGTTGTAAAGAAATGCAGCAGTGAATAAGATTAACCAGAATCCTGTTATTACGTAGCTTACAACCGAGATGGGGAGACCAACCAGCAGGAATAGTTATTTAATTATATAAACAAGTATGTAATTATAGCTTTGATGAGTGCCAGGGAGAACACTGAGTCTAGAGAGTCAGAAAAGTTTTACATGGGTAAACAATGTTTATACTAAGATCTGAAGGATGAGAAGGAGTTAGCCAGAGCAAAGCCCAAGAGAGAGAAGGGAAAAAAGAGAAATTCAGAGAAACCCAAGTAATTCAGTTCTGCTGCAGCATAAAATATATATGTGAGACAGAGTGGCTAGCAGAAATGTAGATAATTTTATAGGTAGCATATTTATAAGCTAAATAAGCATATGTTGATGTAGAATGAATAATTCAACAATAACCCTGAACTTTG
>PVKM010017640.1:7575-25822 GCA_004027735.1 Carollia perspicillata
TCCTCTGTAATTCCCATTGCCTTTCTGCTGTATTGGGTCTCCTGCTTCCTATCTTCCTATCTTTCGAATGTCTTATTAGTGGAAAACATTCTCCAAGGAGCTACTTAAGGAAAGGTGCATGGGAAGTAAAAATTTCAGAGTCCACATGTCAATAAATGTCTTTATATTATTCACATACATGATACAGTGGCTGAAAATAGATCTCTTGGTTAGAAATAATGTTCTTTCAAATTTTTGAAAACTGCTTCATGTTTCCAGTGTTACCCTTAAAGTCTGAGGACATTCTGACTCCTAATGCTTTCTGTATTCTCTACTTTTTTTCTCTCTGGAAGCTTTTGGAATCATGTGTTTCCATCTTTTTAAAATTTTACTATAGTGTGAGTTGGTATGGTCTATTTGCCATCCGTTGAGTTGGATATAAAATGGACCATTTTATTCTAGAATCTGGTATCTTTCTGTTTTGGGAAATGTTCTTTGGTTATTTCATTGACGACTTCTTCATTGACGCTTTCTCTGTTCTCTCTTTCTGTTTCATTCAGCTGTCACATCTCCCAGACTGGTCCTCTAAATGTCTTGTTTTTTTTTTAATTTCTTTTCTCTTTTCCTGGGAGGCTCCCTGACAATGTTCCGTTCCTACTCTTCTATTCATTCTTTTTATTCATGGTTGCAGTCATGTTTTAATTCCCAAGAACTTTTCTTTATTCTCCTCATTTAAAAAAAACCTGTTCATAAATGCATGATGTTATCTCATAGGATTTTAATGAGAGGTTTTTTTGTGGGGTTTTTGCCTTCTCCCTATAGCCTTGTTTTTTCAGTTTCTTGTTTTCCTGATTTGTTTTAGACTCTCCACAGCTGTCTGGTAATTCTTCGCTATCTGTTTCTGATTAAACATGATCTAAAGAGCTGATTGGAAGCTCAAGTATGCAGGTGGGGCTTGTTGACTATTGACCTCCTGGTTGGATGATCTGGGTGGGCCATTTGTTGGGGAATTCCCAATGTTCATAATCTTTAGGATTTTTTTTCTCCTTTGCTGGTCAGATTTCCCGAAGGAAAGTTTCCAGTCCCTTGGCTGCAGGGAAGAGGCCTTACTGCCAGTGTTCTAAGAGCCAAGTAAGGGGGGGAAGCAAGAGGTCTGGGTTTCTCAGCACTCTGCATTCAATATGCATACATTCACATAATTCCTATATTCAGTATGATACACTGTCACATGTGTTTGGTACTTCAGTCTAGAGACACTCCAATTTACCACATCCAAGTAATGAACCTTCAGACGTGAGCATCTTGTAGAAACAATGGATGGGGTAGGGGCCACAAATCTAGGAATTCAATGCTTCTTCAATAGCTCTCAACAGTTTCAATGGAATCCTGTCAGTTCTCCTAATTAAAGCCACATACCTCCACTTTAGCCTCGTTCCTTTGCCTCGGTGCCTTTGCCTTTGAGAAACTGGGCTGGTTCTCATCTTACCCCTCTCCAAATCTGACTGTTAGATCTGCAAAGTCAGTTACCTGTGTGTCCATCCGCCATTCAGCTTCCAGATTTTATTGCTATTGTCTCCCATCTTGTTCTCCAAGTTTTTGTGGGGTTGTCATTTTGGGAAAATTCTGTATTATAGTTTTAATGGGATTTAAAGCGGCATTAGATGCATGTGTTCCTTTTGCCTTTTTAATCTGAAAGCTTATGTTCTGCTCTCAACAAGTGTTGACAGAAAGATTAACATAAAAATCACCCAAGTCTGTGATAATGCCAAAAGAATCCCCTTTTCTTTTATTTGGGGGCAGTGAAAATACAGTGGGGCTGGAGGGTAGAAATTAACTAATTAAGGCTGTACTGTCTAATAAGATCCCAGATGTACGGACGTAGTTTTCCATGTGCTTCGTATCTATGTGCATTTAAATTAACCCTCGTAATATCCTAATTTGTATCTCCATTTACCACGGATGAAACAGAGGCCCGAAGAGGATATGTAACTTTCCCTAGGTACACAGCTCTGACGCAGCAGAACCAGAATTTGAACCCAGGCAGACTAATGCCAAAGTTTGTGTTCTTAATTACTGTTACTATATTATTAACTAATAGATGTAAATTGGAAAAGTCTCTTTTATGTCTATCAGTTTTATTTACTATATAAGCCCTTCTACTGCAGAGCTGTGTAAATGGCTTGGGACATTAACTGGAGATGTGCAAGGTACCTTTTATATACCTGGGTCTTTTATGTATTTTTAACTGACAGGATTATTCCAGAAAACAAAATCAATAGCCATAGTATACAATTGTGTGTGGCTTTGTCCAAGACAAAAGATATGTGGGTCAGCGCAGCCATGGAGAGGCTACACACATTTTCAAGCTTCCAGAGCCCTGCTCATCACATTCTTTCTCCTCTAGTCATTAAATGGTGTCTTGTGAGCCTGAAAATGTTTACAAACTTTCCCAGTGTGAACAAGTTATTCCCTGTACACGAACTGGATCTAGGACCCCGGGGAAAACTTTTTTTTTTAAATCCTCATCCACGGATATGCTTAGAGGAAGGGGTGAGAGAGAGAGAGACAGAGAGAGAGAGAGAGAGACAGAGAGACAGAGAGACATTGATGTGAGAAACAGTTGCCTCCCGTATGCACCCCCACCAAGGATCAAACCTGCAACGTAGGTATATGCCCTGATTGGGAATCAACCCTGCAGCCTTTTGGTGTATGGGACGACACTCCAATCAACTGACCCACCCGGCCAGGATGAAAATTTTTTAGTAAGTTTTTGTAGGTGGAAATTAAATTGCATCCAAATAAGTTCACTTAACCTTCCAAAAATTTGTTTTGAGTCTTCAAAATATTATCCTTTCCATCCTCTTACTGATAAAAGAAACACAGATATCTCATGGAGAAACTAGAAAAACCAAAGAATGCTTACGAATGTTTGGAGAAAAGTCACACTATGAGTCAGGAGCCAAATCTTCAGTCCACTAGGCAGCTTTGACTCTCAGCTAGCTGGGGAAACCCATCCAGGCCAACAGTTTAATCGTTTTCTGAAAGGCTGGATAATTGTGTGGGTGCTGATGGCATAGAAGAAGACATGGTACGCAGGAAACACATCCCACACTTGACAGGATGTTCCCAAGACAGGAAGGGTATTTCTGTTCCTCGGCAGAGTTGTTGCATTGACTAAGGACAGCATGAGATCATTGAAATCTCCCTAAAATACCAAAGACTGACAAAAGCGGGATATAGGACATGGTGAGTCTAATGTAAATCAGTGGGATCATTTATGACATCATATAAAGTAATAGTATTTTGTGTATATACTTCCTTTGAAGAGATTCAAAGAGCTTTACAGAGTCAGTTTTTTACATTTTCTTGTGCTCAAAGCACATGGCCCCAGAGATGGAAGCAGGACTCCAGCGCAGTCTCCGTCTCTCCTCCCTGGAACTACACCAGCAGGCTTAGGAGGCTTCCTCTACTTGAATACCCCTCAGGGAAAGCTTCTCTCCCTCTCCTCACCTTGCCTCTGCACATCCTTTGCTCATCTTCTTCCATTCTCTCATTTTCATCAAGGGCTAAGCTGTATCTTACATAGTATTCGGCTCTTTAACAGTTCCAGCAATGAAATGTTACTAATCATCCTTTAAATGAACAGTGTCCTCTCCCTCTGTGTGTGTGTCAGCAAGCAGCAACAGCTATCAAAGGTAGAACTGAGGCTGAGACAGCACCAGTGAATAACAGCAAATGAAAACATGATGGGAAGCCTCAAGCCACAACTTTAATAGGTTTCCCACACTCTGTTCCTTGGTGGCATTTTTAGAAGTACACAGAAAAAATGTTAAATATAGCAGTCACTTAAAGACTATCTCTGGGGCAGGGATTCTCTTCACAAAACTTGGCTTAAAAGACAAATGAGCCCTGGCTGGCGTAGCTCAGTGGAATGAGCGCAAGCTGTGAACCAAAGGGTCGCCAGTTCGATTCCCAGTCAGGGCACATGCCTGGGTTGCAGGCCAGGTCCCCAACAGAGGGCGTTCGAGAGACAACCACACATTGATGTTTCTCTTCCTCTCTTTCTTCCACTGTTCCCTTCTCTCTAAAAATAAATAAATAAATAAAATATTTAAAAAGAGAGAGCGAGAGAAATGAGAGGAACAAAGACAAAGGGAAGGGAACTAGATATTAGCTTACCCTGCAGACAGTAGGAACATAGAAACAAGTAGAAAACTCCATTGTTCTAGTGTGAGTTATGATGGGCCTTGTTTTTTCTGCTGTAAAGTTTGTGCATCAATTATAAACATAGTGTTTGTGGTCTTCTGAGTCCAAGAACACTGCCTCCATAGAGTTCATTAGTCACCGTGTGCGTCCTGGAGTGGTTTCACATTCTCTTAGTGTGTGGGAAATAATTGTCAGTATTACCTAATGCATGTGAAAGAAAAGGATCCACAGAGTCTTTCTTTACTTCTCTTGCTTTCTCTTGTCTACCTTTGACTTAATCCCTTCATATCCTGAAATTCAGCCAGCTCAAATAGGAAACCTCCCACGCTCCATCCCAGGTCAAGTCCCAAGTTACTGTCAGGTTGTCTTCAGTGAAACAATAGCATAAAAAGTCCGTATGTATTTTCTGGTCTTAATCTCCCAAACGACTGTGTAACTGGTATTAGAAATTGGTTTTCTTTTATGTTGGAACAGTATCCAGGCTACTTGTGGTGACTTTAAGAATTTCTCTTCTGTTTTTCATGGAATTTTACGTCTCTCCACTTATAAATAGCTAAAAATACTCTCCTTGGCATCAACATTTTGTTTACAGTTAGCTTGCTTTCCTTCCACAGCTCAGTGCTGAAGCACACCTGTGTGTGTGTGCGTGCGTGCGTGTGTGTGTGTGTGTGTGTAAAGAGCAGGCAGGTCAAAGACCAAGTCACTTCACGGTCTCCCAAGTGAGGGTTCCAAAAGCTTAGACCCATCAAGTGATGCGCGGCCCGGCTCCTCAACACCCCGCCCAGTCACAGTCTGCCCCTGTGTCAGCTGCTGACCATTTTCAGAGAAAACAATTTCCACTTCAGTCACGCTCTCCTTCTATATCAGATCCTTTGAAGAAAACAGTCCGTGGCTGAGACAGGAATCTGGACTTCAGTCGTCCCTGAAGAACTGGTTACACTCACTCGTTTCACACGTCAAGGAACAGCACCCGAAGCTGCCAGGGAGTGACGATGAGCACGTTTTCCACAGAGTGCTTGTCTCCAAGTAGCTGAAAAGAATGGGGCTGGGGCAGGTGGGCGGAGATCCTGCCCCTACAAGGCGAAGATAAGTACGGCTTCCCCTCTCCATCCCCCAGGCCCCACGTTAAAGGGCGGGGATTGGGCCGAAGGCGCAGAGGCAGGTTGAAGGAGGAAATGGACTTGAGCATTAACATGTGGCCTTCTGCGACCACGGCGTCAAATGGGCCCCTAGATTCCCAAAGTCATTGAAAGGAGGAGACTGCCCGAAAGAGCATGCCCTGAAAGTCAGGTAGTTTTGGGATCTTTTCATGTAGAAATGGTAATGTGAGTGTTGACATTTTACATTTTTCACTGATGATGACTTATGAATAAATAATAACACTGTTGAGGATGGTGGGAGAGTACCTTATTCACACGTCATAAATGAAGACATTGGAGTAAATGAATAAAATAGGAATTTGGAATTCCTGACTCAGGCTAGAACCCCCAACCACAGATCCTCTACTGACAGAAATTTAGAAGGGTGTCTCTGATAGTAAGTAGACAGGGAGAAGGATATTAGAAGACTGGTGCCTCAACCATGGCTCCACCTGGACGTGCCTTTGACCAGACGTTAGCATGGAACACGGGACAACCATTATCTGCACTGGCCGCCTCGCTCTGCAGCCAGGGCACCGAGGGCTGTGAATCTCCCCATTTTGCCAACTGCTGCTGTCTCTAGGCACTGCTGGCCTCCACCCTCGCCTGGGCTTTTACACCGTCTGCGTCTGCAGGTGCTCCCTCTCCCAGTCTCACACCAGCTCGGTTTCATCTGCACCACTCCCTGAAGTCTCCTGCTCCACCCCCTCCACCATCCTGCCAATGACTCAGCCTCTGTTGCTCACAGAAAATAAAAGATATCAAGAAGAACGACCTCATATGTCAACCTGTACACCACACACCCACATGCCCCAACCACACAAGCAAACCAACTGGTCTCTGCACAAATCCATCTCCGAGCGAGAGGTGTTCTCTCCACTGGTTCTCTAGACGGCCCCTCCGCCAGCTTTCTCAGAACCTTGCTCCAGCGGTTGTGGCTTCTATGCTTGTGTCTTCAGCCTCTACCTCACTACTGGCTTTTTCTGATCAAAATACAAATATTCTCAAGTCTCTTCCATTTTTTAAGAAACAAAACCAAGATCTGCCTCTCTTCACAGTGAAGCTTTGGGAGCCCGGAGGTTTCGAAATGGGAAGCATAATTGGTTTGTTATTTTCAGTAAGCAAAGCCGAGCTAAGCTTGTATGACAGAGTGTGTGTGGACAAACTGCAGCCTTGTCCACACAGAGTTCAGGGAACCGACAGAAATCTCAGTCCCACCCGCCCCCGTCCCCCACAATGGCATCATCAAAGCGACTCCTCCAGGTCGCAGGGCACATTCTGGTGTCTCAGCAGTACTGATCTTCTTAGCCTCTCCTTCCTTCTTGAAATGCTCCTTATAATCTGTCTGAGAGACCACTGTCTCCTGATTTTCTTCAATCTCCAGCTATTCCTCAGCTTCCTTTAATGATTTTTTAATCACTGTGTACCCACAATGTATCACCGAATTGTACACTTGAAACCTTTATAGTTTTATTAACCACCCCAATAAATTCAATTAAAAAGAAAAAAATCACTCTTTTAATGATAGTATTCCTCAGGTTTCATCCTCATCTGTATCCTCTCCTCTTAGCCCTCATCTGTGTGCTGATGGCTCCTGCCATCGAATGTCCCCTGAGGACTCCAGGTCTTTATGTGCTGCCCAAAGCCCTCTCCTGAGGGGCAGCGTCAGATAACTGGTGCCCCTGGGCGTCTCCCACCTGGGAACTCCACCTGCTCCCCCTCGCGAGACCCGTCTTGCCGCCATCACTTATCCAGCTGTCTAGATTTCCCCTTGTTTATCCCTTATTTCCCACATGCAGTCCATGACTGAGTCTGGTCAGTTCTGCCTACTCTTTGCCCGTCTTCACTGCTGGCGTCTCAGTCTCGTTTTCTCTTACCTGAATTACCGCAGAAGCCCCCCACTCGATCTCCCTACTGCAATCCACAGTTTTGATCTCTAAGTTGGTAGTCATGTCATGCTCCCGTTTTAAATCCTGTTTTCCCCCACTGCTTCCAGGTGGTAAAACGCTCATCATGGCTTACCAGGACACCTGTGATCTGACCCCTACATTCATCTTCCATCCTCATTCCTGGCACTGTTCATCCATGTCATCCTCTTGCACCTCTGCTTGAGCCGCATTTGATGGCTTGCGGTCTCTTGTATTCAGCATACTCACAAAGAGACCCCCACCTTCAACACACGGCTCCTTGTCCTTGGAAACTCCCATTTCTTGTCTGGACAATTCATGTGAATACTCAGCTTCAGCCGTCTCTCCCTCTGGGGAGTCTTCCCTGACCACCCTCCCCAGCCCCAGTCTGAATAAGTGCCCATGCTTTCTGCTTAGCACTCATTAGATATCACACTCATTTGACTGCTAACTCCTGGAGGTTAAGGATCAATGTGTCTCTTTACATCTGTATCACCAGGACCCCCTGCCCAGTGACTGACGGAGAAGGTTCTCTTAATTTGTTATGAATGAACTGACCTTTAAACTTTATCAGGGCCACAATTTTAAATAGATGCATGTACACACACAGACAAAAAAAATTGAATCTCATAAAGTCTCTAGGTCCAACTGCCACTTTATAGGAAACACAGTGGACTAGAGAATATTTCACCTGATACCCTACAGTAGCAATTGGCAAAATCTAAATGTGTACAATTAATTCCTTTAGACAGACAAACAGCCACATTTTTTTAACTGCAATCAAGAAATTGCAATGCATGGAGCCAAAATTTTTAGATCCTGATTTAAAAAATATATGACTCAAATGTAAACACTGTTTGTAGATTCTATATTAAGGAATTATTGTTAATTTTTTACATGTGGTAATGGTATTGTGCTTTTTTTTAGAGCCCTTATATTTAGAAATGCACTCTGACATATTCACAGATGAAAATGATACTTTGTCTGGGATTTGTTTCCCAATAATCTGAGAGGCAGAAGTGGAAGGTGATACAGATACGAGGGATTGCCCATGAGCTGATAATTATGGCACATTATGTAAATTTCTACAGTAAAACATTGTGTTAGACTATACATGTCATAAAATTTATCACTTTCACCATTTTTAAATGTATAGTTCAGTAAAATTAAATGTTTTACATTGTTATATCACCATCTCTAGAACTTTTTCATCTTCCCAAACTGAAACTGTACCTTTTTTTTTTTTTTGGCATGTGCCCTGACTGGGAATTGAACTGGTGACCCTTTGGTTTGTAGGCCCACACTCAATCCACTGAGCTATACCAGCCAGGGCTGAAACTGTACCCATTGAACAGTAACCACCCATTTCCCCCTCACCTGGCCCCTGGCAACCACCATTCTTTTTTTTTAATATTTATTTATTGATGAGAGGGAGAGAGAGAAAAAAAAAATCAATGTGAGAGAAACACTGATTGGTTGCCTCCCACACACACCTCAACAGGGGGCTAAACCTGCAACCCAGGCATGTGCCCTGACAGGGAATCAAACCCATGACTTTTCAGTGCACTGGATGACGGTCCAACCAATTGAGCCACACTGGCTGGGCACCATTCTATTTTCTGTCTTATGAATTTGACTATTCTACTTACTGCATATAAATGGAAGAATCAATGTTTTTCCTTTTGCATCTGGCGTATTTCACTTAACATTTTCAACTTTCATCCATGTTGTAGCATGCATCAGAATTTTGGTCCTTTTTAAGGCTGATTAATAGTCTGTTTTAAGTATATACAACATATTGTTTATATATTTATTCAGCGATGGTCATTTGGGTTGTTTCCAAAACTTGCTTTCTTGAAGGTACCCTATGTGAGTCTTCTTATGTATGAAATACATTGATTATAGCTATCTTGCTGTAGAACCGGCATAGAACTTCTAAAGTCTGTAGGCATCAGGTCCCAAATGTTTTAGAGTTTTTGAAGATCTACAGTCCACACAACCCAGGAAATGCCAGAGACTGCTGAGGCGAGGCGGAGGTAGAAAGTTAAGAATAGGGAAGGGAAGTTACACTTGCTGTTTAGGATTACTCGGGAAAGCTCTCGCTCTTTCTCCCACCTCCTAGGCAGCTTTTCTACTTCCTGAGCATCCCTCCGCAGTTATTTCTACCAAGCCCTGCCAAGAGTTTTTTACGCTAAGCTCAGGAACTACCTTTCATCAGTTTCATGTCAAAAATATGTCTCTTAAGAGTAAACAAATCCCTCTTAATCTTTTCCTACAGGAGGTAAACCAAATTAGAATGGAAGCCAGACCAGAAAATATTTGAACCAAATATTAAGCTAAAATGTATTCTTACTCTTCTGATTTTTAGAGAATTATTCTTCAGAAATCTTAAGGAGCAATGTGAGGGATGCAGGGAGCAGGGTCTCAGGGAGGGGAATAAGGATCTCAGGTGACCCTTGAGGTACTGAGTACCTGGAGTTCTGGAACCAATTTGGAATTTTAGACACTCTCTAGAGTGCACTATACTGTTTATCTGCTCTACTCTGTAGCCCAGATTTCAGACATCGTAGGCAAGTCCAGAACTGTCCCCAGCGTCTCTTGAGCAGCCCAGCAGAGTGGCCCTCGGCTTCTCTGACCAGGACCACCCTGAATTTAAGGAAACTTCCGAGTGTCTCTCATTTAAACCTGATCCCTCTTTATAGTCTCCAGGGGAGGATTCTGCTTTTGGGTAGGATGTTGACCATCCTGTATATATTGGGTCTTTGTCACAGACCCCTCTATCCTTTCTACGAAGGCCCAGTTCGTTTTAGTTTCTGAAGTTTTGGAGGAGGTTTTTTTGCTCTTTATTTACTTTTTGAAATATTTGTAGAATTCATGTGCAGATGAAAGAAGTAATACAGAGTAATCTCATGTGTCTTGACCTAATTTTCCCCAATGGTAACATCTTGCCAAACTAGTATTATAATATCGCAACCAGGATATTGATGTTGATACAGTCAAGACAGAGCGTGTTCATCGCCACAAGGATCCCTCACTTTGCCCTTGGATGGCCATGCCCGTTCCACCCCTGACCCCACCACCTCCTTGCCTCTGGCCGTTACTAGTCTTTCTCAGTCTTTTTAATTTTCTGACTTCAGGAAGGTCATATATATGGAATCAGACAGTGTGGAACCTTTGTTGTTTGGCTTTTTTCACTCAACATCATTCTGTGGAGATCAGTCCACATTGTTGGGATATCAATGGTTGGTTTCTTTTTATTGTTGATTAGTATTCCATGGTTTGGATTTACACATTTTGTCTAACAATTCACCTGTTGAAGAACATTTAGATCATTTCCAGTCTTGACTATTAGAAATAAATCTAAGTAGGTAAATATTTGTGTACAAGTTTTCATGTGAACATGTCTTCATTTCTCTGGCATAAATACCCAGAAATGCAGTAACTCAATTTTGTGGTAATTGCATGTTTAAGTTTATATTTAAGATTTTATTTAGTTGTATAGTTTTATAAGAAAAAGCCAAACTGTTTTCCAGAGTGGCTGTACCATTTTAAATGCCCACCAGCAATGTACGAGTGATTCAGTTTTTCCACATCCTCACCAGCATCTGCTGTTATAGCATTTTTTATTTTAGCCATTCTAGTAGGTGTGTAGTGATATGTCTCTGGGTTATAATTTGCATTTCTTTGATGGCTAATAATGTTAGACATGTTTTCACACACTTATTGTCTGTATATCTTCTCCAGTGAAAGTTCCTTGCTTGTGTTCTGTATGGATCATTTGCTTTTTTTTAACCATTGAATTTTGAGAATTTTTTATATGTTCTAGATATTAGTTCTTTGTTGGATATGTAGTGTGCAGATATTTTCTCCCAGTCTGTAACTTTTCTTTTCATACTTTTGATAAGGCTTTTCACAGAGCAACCATTTTTAATTTTGATGAAATCCAGCTTCTCAACTTTCGTTTTATGGACTATGTTTTAGGTGTCAGGTCTAAGAACTCTGCATAGCTCTATATCCTAAAGATTTTTCTCCTAGGTCTTTTTTTTTTAAAGATTTTATTTATTTATCTTTAGAGGGGAAGGGTTAGGGAGAGAAACATCAATGTATGGTTGCCTCCTGTGTGTCCCCCACTGGGAACTGGCCTGCAACCCAGGCATGTGCCCTGACTGGGAATCGAACCCCGATCCTTTTGTTCGCAGGCCCGCGCTCAATCCACTGAGCTACACCAGCCAGGGCCTAGGTCTTTTTTCTAAAACTTTGTAGTTTACACTTCCCATTTAGGTCCTTGTTTTTTTTCTATATGGTGTGAGATTTAGGTAGCGGTTCATTTTTTACTTACACATGTCCCATCACTCCAGCACCATTTGTTGAAAGGCTGTCTTTCCTTGGCATATTTGTGCGGGCCTGTTTCTGGGTCATCTCTTCTGTTCTCTTGATCTGTATATGCCTATCCCTCCACCAATATCACACACTCTAGATTACCGTTGCTGTATTATAAGACTTAAAATGAGGTAGACAAATTTTTCCCACTTTATTCTTCTTTTTCAAAATTGTTTTAGCTAGTCTTATTCCTTAGCCTTTCCGTATATGTTTAGGATAATCTTGTCTATAGCTACCAAAAAAATTTGCTGGGATTTTAATGAAGGCATTAAACCCATATATCAATTTGGGGAAAATTGACACCTATGTACTATCTTGAGTCTTCCAATCCATGGACATGGATGGTGGTGTTGAGTATTTCTATGTACTTGCTGATTTTCTGTCTAGTTCTTCTCTCAGTTATTGATAGAAGAGTGTTGAAGTCACCGACTATGACAGTGGATGTCTGTTTCTCCTTCATTTCTATCAGCTTTGGCTTCACCTGTTCTGCAGCTCTGCTCTTCGATGCACGCACATTTAGGATCCCTGTATCTTCTTGGTCGAGTGACCCTTTTATCATATACTGTGTCTATGGTCATTTCTGTGTCTATGGTGATTTCCTTTGCTCTGAAGTCTACCTTATTTAATATTAATAGTTACTCCAGGTTTCCTTTGATGGGTGTTTACATTATATAATTTTTTCCATTTCCTTTCCATTACCCTATACTCTTATATTTGAAGTGAACTTTTTTAGATAGCATACAGTTGGATCGTGTTTTTTAATCCACTCTGCCAACCTCTGTCTTTTAATTAATGTCTTAAAATATTTCATGTTATTGAGGTTAGGGTTTATGCCTGCCACTTTATTTTTTCGTTTTCTGTCATCTCTGTTTTTTGTTTTTCTGTTTATTTTTCCTGCCTTCTTGTAGGCCATTTGAACTTTTTTAGAATTCCAGTTTTATATATTTTGTTTTTTTTTAATCATACTGGGTTTTAATGTATCTCTTTGTATAGCATTTTTAGTGGTTGCTCTAAGAATCACATATATAACATGGTTTATAAAAAGTCTGTACGGATTTTTCTATAACATAAAAGACACATTTTTAATTTTCACAAATAACTTTATTGATTTGGATATTTTGAGTACGTCAGCTGTCTCCCACATTGGTGTAACATTGGTTGTCCTCAATGTCTCGATTTGATCACTATCGATTTCTCTTTTTTTAAAAGATTTTATTTATTTAGTTTAGAAAGGAGAAGGGAGGGAGAAAGAGAGGAAGAGAAACATCAATGTGTGGTTGCCTCTCATGCACCCCCTACCAGGGACCTGGCCCACAATGCAGGCATGTGCCCTAGATTGGGAATCCAACCAGCAACCCTTTGGTTTGCAGGCTGGCACTCAATTCACTGAGCCACACCAGCTAGGGTGTTATTAATTTCACTTGGTCTCCCAGACTGTGGAGTATCGTCCAGCAAGAAATCTCCAGCATGAAACTTCACAAACCACTTTTTATGTGTTCAATCAATCACAGCACCTACTCCATACACTGCACAAATCTTTTTTTTGAATTTCAGTTTCATTTTTACCTTTCTTGAAATAGTAAAGCATCATATGCTAAAAATGTTGCTTTTCTTCCATTTTCAATATTAAATTGCTAACCAAAAAATTCACCAATTTTGATGTTTTTTTAAAAATGCACATTGATATGATAGCTGTCACAATACAGTCTTACAAAATTGTTTCCAACAAAATTAAAGACAACTAAGTGCTGCTATGGCCATCTTACAGAAAAAACCAAACGAACTTTTTGGCCAACTGTGTGTGTGTGTATATACAGATACACATATACAGATACACACATATATTCAGATATACAGATACACACATATATTCATACACATGCACACATCACAGTCTGCTGGTGTTGCTTTAAGTCTTGTTAAACCACCTCTTTCCTAGCTCATTGGCTAGAGGGAACATGCCTTTGTTGGTCTTATTTGGTCTGCTTTCATTGGCATTTCCAGGTTGCTGTCTTCTCCAGCTTCAAGTCTAGGATATATGAGACTAAAAGAAAATCCAAGGAACTCACCAACATGTCGGTCCTCATGTCCCGAGATCCCTAGCCAAGCTTCCTTTTCCTCTCTACCTTTCAAAGTCTTGTGTTCATTTTATATTTGATGTCTGAGGTCTCTACTCATATTTAGCAGGAGAAATAGGGATAAATATAATACAACTACTCTGTCTTCCCAGAAGTGGACATTTCTCCCAGTTTTATGTTTGACATAACATATAATTAAGGTGAATCTTCTGTTTCTTTACTATTCTGAGTATACCTATGACTCTGACCCAGTGTCCTGCCTTGGAATTTACCCTAGAGGAAGTGGGCTCATGACTGTCACAGAGTCTGAGTCCAGTGCCTTTAATCTGTACACTCACCTTCCCTTCCTGTGTCTTCCCTTTATTCTCCTCTGCCGACGTCCTTTTCAAAGAGCTGCTTCTAGCAGATACCTCTCAGCCACAAGATGGTGCCCCAGAGTAGTTCAAGCTAAGCCTTTCCTGCTCTTCCTGGAGCCTCTGTCTTTAACAATGTTAGTCGTTAGGCTGTGATCCCTATCATGTGCCTTGTACATAGGGAGGCCAATGAACACAGAAGCCGTTATTCCTCACTTTGAAGAAAAGAATTATATTTTACTGGCTGTAAAGCTTTGGGTTTAGAGCCCTCACACTTGTCTTGGTGTATACTTCTCTGCATGAGTATTAACTCACATTCAGTGGGCAAGTTGTATCGATTCTGTCTCTTAATTCTACAGTTAATAATTAGGCATAGTAAAACCAACTACTCTTTCCTAAAATAACGAGACTAGTAGGATGGATACATATATCCATTAAAGCATTAAAGAGTAATTTAAAAATTTAGCCCTTACTAACTCACTGTTTTCTACATGTGCATTAGACATTAAAGGTACTAAAGCAATATTTGACAGCTGACCAAATAAATGAATGAAATTTTATTGATTGTAGAATTTTAAGCCCTGGCTGGTGGTTCAGTTGGTTGGAGTGTTGTCCCACACATCAAAAGGCTGTGGGCTCCATCCCCAGTCGGAGAGTGTATGATAGGCAGCCAATTAATGTTTCTCTCTCACATTCTCTCTCTCTCTCCCCCTCTCTCTCTCCCTCTCTCTCTAAAATCAATAAATATATCCTCAGGTGAGGATTTAAAAAAAAGAATTTTAAGTATCCTGAAAATCTGCATGGGAAGAAATCATGAGCAACGAGAAGCTAGCCTAAAATCAGTGCCTTTCCAACCAAGACCCAAGAAAATTAAGGATTTCTTCAATGACTCTGAACTTGTGATTTTCGAAGGCTCAGCAATTCTTATAAATTAAAGAACTTTTATATTTCTAGTATACTATTATAACATAAATTATAATTTTTCAGTAGCTTTTATTTCATTTTATGTAATAGCTTAGTTTAATAGGTTGCACATGAAAATAATGTCTAGACTTTTCCTTACAAAAGACTGACTACAGGCAAGCTCACCAAAATACTAGATTTACCAAAAATCCAAGGCTAGACTTTTAAGAGGAGTCCCTGTGCCCGCAAGACATGTGGGAAGTGGAGAGAACAAGAGTAAATTCACTGACTGGAAAATAGGCTATAAAATGGAAATTGACAGACCTTTGGAAGGAAAAAGGAATTCTAATGAAAATAGTAGTTTTAGCAGAATCATGACATGTAAAAGTTAGCTGAAAATTCCAGCTACTTACATACTTTAAAAATAAGCAGAAACCTTTACTAACATGAAAACATGCAAAATACCAATATATAAATACACGAAAGCTGAGCTGTATTGATTGGAACCGGGTTGGTATGTACTTGTACAGGCGCCAAACCCCATCTCCCTGGGCCTTCCCATCTCTATCCCAGTAGATTTTAGGGAACACAGGTTAAAAACAAATCTAGTTTGTACTTGTTTTTAAAAGTGTTGTTTAAACCCTGGATCCAATAGAGCCTGATCGTTGGGCAAGTGTTAGACATTAATTTGTAAAAAGGAAGCATTTTCCTCAGACTTACAAAGATGGAAATTATTTTCAGGAATGTTTTCTTACTCCTTACCAGAAAAGTGTTTCACCGTTGAGCTTACCAGCTGGAAGAATCACCCCGCTTACTTGAGATTCTCCCTTCCTGGACCCTCTTGGGGTCCGGCTTTGTGTTTTTTAGCTCTTGGGTGTGGTCTCTCAACTAGCCAAGCAGAATCTGCGTGTGCTGGTCCTGGGCCGGAAGCACATGCTACATTCACGGGCCCGGTGGAAAAAGGACGAGATGGAAGAGGTGCAAAAGCTAGCCAGCTGTTTCTTTGCTGACAACATGTAAGTACTGAAGGTAATAACTGAGATACACTAGGCTCCTGTCATCTGCTCGGTAGTTACCTATTTTCACCATTTCTTTTTTTTTTAATTTTTAAAAATATTTTATTTACTTTTAGAGAGAGAGGAAGGGAAGGAGAAAGACAGGAAAAGAAACAGAGAGAGAGAGAGAATTGGCTACCTCTCACTCACCCCCAACTGGGGACCTGGCTCGCAACCCAGATGTACACAGACTGGGAATCGAACCGTCAACCTTTGGTTTACAGGCTGGTGGTACTCAGTCCACTGAGCCACACCAGCCAGGGCTATTTTCACCATTTCTTAAAGTGCATATGAATGTATACTTAGCCTTATTAAAAAAGAAAAAAGAAAGAAAGAAAGATTTGAGGCAGCCATAAGGCCCTAAATAGATCATTTAACAAATACTTTACAAATATGAGCACGTTCTATGTTCTTGAAGAAACAGCAGTAAACAAGACCAACAAGTCTCTGACATCTTATGACTTACGATAAACAGGTAAACAAATAAGCAAGTTATATAATTCCAGGCAGTGATCAGTGCTATGAAGACAATAAAACAGAGTAAGTAGATACAAAGGGATTAGGTAGTGGTAGGTCGTCAGGTAGTGGGCGCAATGGTCAGGGAAGGACTTGGTGGGGGGGCGAGTCTGAAGGGAAGGAGTGAGTCATTTGAGAAAAGGGGAGGGGTAGTGGGAAGAGCCTAACAGGTAGAGGGAACACCAAGTGTTCACAAAGCAGAATGACCTTAGCATGTCTGAGGAAGGCGAGCAGGCCGGTATAGATGGGCTGTAGCAGCAAGAGGGAAAGTAGCAGGTTCTGAGGTCAGAAAGAAGAGGGCAGGGGCCACATTCCAGAGCACTTTGTGGGCCCTGGTAGGCAAGCAAGGGGCTCGGATTTTATTCTAAATATAAAAGGAATGTTTATGAACTACAGCCTCCTGGGAAGCCAAAGGAATATGAAAAACGTGCTCAGGAACAAAATGTAGTGTCCATGGTAAGAAGAATGCAGCCAAGCAGGAGGGACACAGATCCTCAACAGCACAAATGAATGCTTTTTGTTTTTCATACTCTATGCTGACGAAAGTTTATTTCCAACTTTGCACGGACGATGTGTGTGCCTCCGCCCCAAGTCTAGGTTTCATTAGGTTGAATGTGATAACTTCAAGATCTCTCAATATTCCTCCAAGTCATTTATTCTTAAAAAGGTAAAATGGCTCTTGATACATGAAGAAGAGACTAGCCCCTCGTTCAGATCCCAAACTAAATCCCTTTTCCTTTAGCTAAGTTCTCTTGTTTATTTATGGGGTGGGGCATGCTTCCATTTCTCTCAGTGGAAGACGATAATAATGATCTTCAAGTAAGCACGTTAGGCGATCCTGGGCAGACATTGGGAGTGCAGGCTCGGGAATGAGTCTCCCCGGCCTCAGACCATGGCCCTGCCACTTCCCTGTCGGGGAAGGCGTTTCCCGTCTCTGTGTCTTCTTTTCTTCCTGTGTAACCTTTACAGGGATGCTGTGAAGTGAGATAACACTTGTAAATTGTACATGTAATACTCTTGGCACAGCACCAAGTACATGGAAAGGATATATGTTAATTGCTGTCATCATCATCATTATTTTTCTTTGGTGGAAGAATTAGATAAATGCAAAGTTTTATAACCAAGAACTAACTCTATTTAAAATGGTTTTATGCTTGATTTGGGACTTGTGTTTACTGTATCCACTGAAGTCCAAACCCATTTGTAAAGATTGATTCAGTGGCCTTCTGTGGCTTTGGATTTGAATATTAAATTTTTAACATTAATTCTATTTTTCATTAATATGCCAAAGAAGCCTTCTCATATGCACACAAGAGAGAATAGTATAGCGAATCCCACCTAACTGCCACCCAGCTCCAAAATTACCATCATTTGCTAATCTTGTTTTATATAACCCCCACATTTTTTCCCTTTTTTTTTTTTCCTAGAGATGTTTAAGGCAGATTTCAGTCATGTTATCATTTCACTTGAAATACTTGAGTATAAGGTAACATATGGTCCTCCTCTGGGCCATTTGGATCGCGTGCTAAGTTTCTAGCACACGTTGCAGCCAGACTCCCCTGAGCCAAGGTGGCCACGCCGCTTTTGCAGCACACGCGCTGCAGTGGCAGGTGCTGATGCTGAGGGTCCGCCGGAGACTCTGAGTTGCTGGCTCTTCTCCAAGCAGGAGAGGCCTTTGGGCGCCGATCGGGGTGACTGCCTAGAAGCTGCCTTGAGAGATCCAGTTTCGGC
>PVKM010017641.1:0-16649 GCA_004027735.1 Carollia perspicillata
ACTAAAGCGGGCCCCTTCAAAAGTCCGTCATCTGCTCGACTTTTTACCTTCTCTTTTGATCTGGTTATCTGAGTCACCCGTCCTAGACCTCGGACACCTACCTATCTGTGTAAATCCTCATCAGCTCTTCAGAGGTCAGATCGCTAGGTTGTGATCCTCAAAGGCAGAATCTATTCTTAACCATTTTTTAACTTTGCATCTGGTGAAGTCCAGATCAAAGTAGGGAGTCAAATGTTTTTTAAATTTTGATGGAAAGACCCACTCACCCACCCACCCCCGCCCCTGCTCTAGGTTTTGCATGTAGACAGTCCCAACCACTTCAGGTCTCTATTTCTCTCGAATCTTCAATTACCACTTTCTCTACTAAGCAATTTGCGATTGAAATGTGTTATATTCCTAACACAACTGAAAGACTAAGATCTCTCTAGTCCCAGCAGGATATAGTAAAACATGAAAAGACCACTGGACTTACTAAAAAAAAAGTATGTTCTAGGCCACACTTGGTCCTTTCTGGCCCGTTCAATAACCTTTCCTTAAGAATCATTTGTAAAAAGGCCTAGCAAAGTCACATTTCCTACTTTATTTTTTTAATTAAACTTTGTTTTTATTGTTGACATTGTTACAGATGTCCCCATTCCCCACCCTTTGCCCACCTCCACCCAGGCGCCTCTTCTCTCCCTTCCCTCTGGCCATCACCACGCTGTTGTCTGTATCTGTGGGTTATGCATATATGTGCTTTGGCTAATCCCTTAAGAGTGCTATAACCATTATATATAAAATATACATATATATTGTGCTACGCATTGTTACTGTTATCTACAGTCACTTAAAACTTACCTGGATTATTAAGATAAAATTTAGGTCACTAACACCTTTAAGCATTTTTTCACAAGTGTGTGCAACTCATATCCTGTAAACATCTAAAGTAATAGGCTGGAATCTCCCTTCAGAAAGCAGAGGGAGACCGCCCAGTCTTTCCAAAGATTTGGGTTTGGTGAGGAAGCGTTTGGGCTTCATTGTTCTAGTTACCTCTGTGCGTCGCTCTTCAGCCAAATCACTTCACAGATTATGTTATACTGCAGGGCATACTTTCCCATTCCAAAGGGGCAAGGTTTATTTTACCTTGTCTTGCTTTGTTTTGTTCTTGGCTCTGTTTGGTTTGTTGAGATAACCCAAACATCTAAAACACCTAGACTGCATGAAGCTTAAAGTGTACATATTGTTACTACTAAGTATACATAGGCTGAGATGGAGGAAGGAGTTGGCAGGAAGTGGAGAGAGAGCAGAGAAGAAATGAAAGAAGTCAACTTCAAATGTTTCATCATCGCCTATGTATCCACCTGTGGCCAGTGCCAGCTGCTGAAACAGTGCAAGGGATGCTGTCTGCCCCTTGTGAAACGCTTCAGGTAACTTTGTGAGCTACTACATCTCACTCGTTAAAATGTGATTGATTCAAATACAGAAATCACAGGTGTTTTGCATTTCTTTGTAGTGTCTATCTTAGATACTCTAGGAACTGACACAATATGGAACATCTGGTTACCTTAAGAAATCTGGAATGGAAAATATATTCTAATTACTATTTTCCTTTATTACCTCATTCCTAATTGAGACTTAGAATTACTCCAGATTATATTTATTGAAGGTTAACTGTACTTAATATATTACCTTTCACTTCTTTTGGGGTAGTACAAAGAAACCCGAAGTAAGATGCAAAACAGTTGCAGAATGCAGATTTTACTTCTTGATCCTTAGCCAAAGGTTTCTTTAAAAATATTGAAGGCATCACTCCTTTGCTCACAATAGCTCTTCCCCACTCCACACCCCAGACTGTGATCTTTACCTCAGAGAGTGTGTTTGATGCCATCATTTACGTATTCTTTTTCACCCTCTTTTAGGGTTCTAAGGTAAACCTCACTGATGTGGAAAACCACTGCTGACTTGAGGCAGGTTTCATTGTGGTTGTCTTTCACCACATTCTGGGCAGCTCATCAACAAACCGCACATGCCAAACAAGGAAGCAAAACCAATGGAAGGGCTCTCAGTCAGCTTTCCAAAGTGCAGAAGCTGACGGTTAACAGTGGTGGGGATCTCACTGGAAGTTCATTAACAAGGAATAAACAGCTTGCTGGACTTACTATCCTATGTTTATACTTCCTGTGAAGATTCCTATCTTCCTGTGTGACCCTATTTGTTTTATCTTGTGGTTTGGAGCCTGATTCTCAATTCCATGCATTTTAGGATAATTTGGAGAACTTTTAAATATCAGTGCCTGGCCTTCATACCCCAGGGTGGTGATTTAATTGGCCTGGGGGAGTCTAATGTCCATGATAGGGGTGTGGGGTGTGGGGCAGGCTTCTGTAGGGTTTGTTAGGAAATTTGAAGTATTTAGAGTATATAGTATAAGGCATAAAGGTAATACAGGGAGTCAAAATGTAATTTATTTATGGTTTAACAAGAATTGTGAAGATTCTCTCAATTAAATTATTTTTAGCTGAAGTAATTGTTATATGATATATAGAATGTTCCAGCATATTGAATTACTTGGAGAAAAAAAATTATAGTGGAACAACAAAATACCGTAGCCATGGTCCAACTGCTTGGGCATTGAAATTTGTATACATGCATTCACACTGCTAAACATTCTGTTTCTTCAATATTTTTTATTTTACTACAATTAAGATTTTTGTTGTTTTATAATAGACCTTTTCTAATGGTTCCATGTACATTTCAAAATCTAGAACTCACAGTTAAATTAAAACTCTAATAATAATGGCCAGACCAATGCTGAGTTCAGAATCTGAGTGTACAAGGGCCTATAATAATGTGATAACAGAGTTCAAAACAATGTGAGAGAATCGTGGCTCATGTGGCTCAGTGGATTGAGTGCCAGCCTTTGAACCAAATGATGTCTCAGGTTCAATTCCCAGTCTAGGACACATGCCTAGGGTCCCAGGTGGGGAGCTGACTGAGAGGCAGTCACAGACTGATGTTTCCCTCTCTTTCAACCCTCCCTTCCCCTCTCTAAAAATAAATAAATAAAATCTCTTAAAATGTGAGAGAAAAATTCATTTATTGCTATTCTATGGCAAGCACCATGCTTGGTTCTTGAGAACCTGCCTCAATCTACTGCTTCGAAATGCCAACCAAAGTGTTAGTGACAAGAGTGGATTCCATGTAATCTGAACAGAACATGAACTAACAAATCATTCAGGAAAATGCTAAACTCCAAAGGAAAGAAGCAAAGAATCTAACCCCAGGAGTCACCTCATCTCTTTGTACTCTCTCCCCATTCCCCGTGTTTACTGCTTACTAGTCAGCGTCCCTGAAGGAAAAAGGCTCAAAAAGATGAATTCAGGGGAGTTTAACCAAAGGACTGTTTACAGAGGTGAGAGCAATGAAGGGATTCATTCAGGGAGGTTTGTGAGGTGTCCAGAGGCTAGCATAAGGAGAGGCTTGTACTAGCTGAACCCAGAAAGAGCTGTAGCTATGGCAGAGGGGAGGCCTAAATGCATGTGTGGCCTTAAGTAGAGGAGAGAATCCTGTGGCTTTCCCCCACCTTGCTCTCCAGTCTTTTACTGAGGGCTCCTATTAGCAGAACCCAATGCAAACAATATATATGATACAGTCTATAGAGTCAGCCACCTTCCAGGGCACAGAGCAGGGCAAAACCAGGTAGAAAGTAGTTCTGTGGGGCAAGTGGAGAATAACCAGCATCATTACCACATTTTGCCTCTTTTACTTTTCAAGTTTTAAATAAAATCTGTCCTCTCCTTTCAATGCTTATTACTACTACCTGTGTTCATGTTTTCTCTCTTTTTTAAAAGATTTTATTTATTTTTAGTGAGAGGGGGATGGAGGGAGAAAGAGAGGGAAAGAAACATCAATGTGTAGTTGCCTCTCACATGCACCCAACTGGAGACCTGGCCCAAAATCCAGGCATGTTCCCTGACTGGAATCAAACTAGCAACCTTTGAGTTCGCAGGCCAGTGCTCAATCCACTGAGCCACACCAGCCTGGGCTATGTTCATGTTCTCGTCGTCTTTTACTTTGTCTGTTTAAACTGGCCTTTTCATCATCCAGCCTTTAGTCATGTACCTCTTAAATTCACCTTTCATCTTCCATGTTGTAGCTAGAATGATCTAAGATGCAAATTTCCCATTCAGTGGCTCGCCAACACCTACTGTTGTGTATTATAAACTTTTCTCTTAATTATCTATATGGAGAACTTCTGAAATCTTAATTAAAGATATTTGTCTTTTCCTTAGAAAAGGGGAAGCAAAAGTCATGTTGAATGTGTAGGTTTGTACCCTGAAGTTGTTTGGTTTAGTTAAAGATCATTTGAGGTTCCTTAGTGGTTAAAAGCCCCAAGAATGTTTAGTTATAGCGTCCTCCCTGAGCAAAATAAAGTAATTGAGCCAATGAGAATTGCTCCTTAGAAATAAATGAATTGGTAAGGATACAGCCTCATCTTTTGTAGCAGCCTGGGAGGAACTGAACCATCCCTACCATTCAAAAAGGAAGTCTCTACCCTGCCTCTGATAACAAGCTGGGCTTGCTGGGATTGGCCTTTTACACCCTTCCCACTACAGGCGATGCTGTCTCAGTGATTATGAGATCAGATGCTGGAGCCAGACTGTCAGGGTTTGAAGCCTAGCCACTTACTACCTAGGAATCTCGAACACGTTAAGTGACTTAATTTCTGTACTTAATTTTCCTCATCCATTAAATGAGAATCACACAGCACCTATCTCTTTGTTTTGTTGTAAGGATTAAAATGAGTTACTGCACAGACAGAGCCTAGAAGATATTAAGCCCTTAATAAGTGTTAGTTATTATCACTCCAGCTTCCTTTGGAGGGGAACTCGAGTGGTTCTCAGAGAGCCAGGCTTGCACCCAAAAGGATTCCTGTCTTCTGCCAGTCCTGTAAGTCTTTCCTAATGCTTGGATCTTGAGACCTATAACTGGGGAGAAAGGAGAAAAGAAGTCCTTCCTTCTCCACCTACTGATGTCTAATAAATAAATGGAGACCTTAACCTTGAGACAGCTTACTTTGTTTTTCTCCCATAGCTGAGCTAAAGAAAGAGAAGAAATACATTGCTTTTCTTGGTGAAATAGATCTTAAAACATATAATAGATCTTAAATTGTGGTAACAAGCCCTTGGAAGGTTTTTTAACTTGATGGAAAGCAAGTGATCACAGTAGATTCCAGTGACCTAGTGTTTGTGCACATTGCTGATTGGATGTGAGCCAGATCATAAGAAGACATGCAGAAATAGTTACTGAACGTCTCATGTCGTGATTTGTCTTCAGAGCTGAGTTAGCTTCAACTCTTCAGTGCTCATGCTTTCCGAGACAAAGATACCCTCTCTAACCTCTTGATCTGTAGGGTTTCGATAAGCACCCAGCACCTTTGGGTAAGGGAAGCATTATGCAAATGATGGGATGCAAGTTAGCCAAGCGGCTCTTGTTGAAGTGGGTGTCAGAACCCAAGCCATCCGCTGCTTCCCTTCCCTACTCAGTGAACTTGGAGGGCCTTTTCTTGAGTCCAGTTTGAATTCACTGTCTTGTGAGATTAAGTCTTAGCTCCTAATTAAGTCCTAGCTACTTGACTTGGCTTGCACTTAACCTCTCTACCCTCTGTCTTCAACATTTCCTACCTTCATGCTAAAGCAGTACCTTCATTTGCTAAAGCAGTTCTTTCTCTAATATTGTCCATCTTTGTTTGCTCTGCTCACTCTTTACTCTCCTTATTCAGTTCAAGATTCTCCAGTTCCAGAGCAGCATCTCTTAATTGCTACTTCAGGCAGAGCATCCTTGAAATCTGATGTCATCTATTCATAACTCCATCTTAGCATTTACCTTATTGTATAAATAAATGTCTGTTTGTCTTCCTGACTGGAAAGTGAGTTCCAGGAAGCATGCCTTATTCATTCTTCATCTCCAGCTTTCAGACCAGCTGGCAGAATAAAAGAAGACATCAAATGCCTGATGAACTGATGACTTGTATAATTATGCAAGTAGAGCTGTATAATTGTCCCTTTGATGAAGAAAACTAAAGAAAGGGTAAAGTTTTATTTGGTAACACATTATGTAAATTTATTCCTGAACATAATAAATAGCATAAAGTATAGAAATAATACACCCCATAATAACCTTTTTAAGTAGAAGGGCTGAAAGATAGGAAATCAAATTATGTATATCTGGGTTCCTTTGAAAATGTTATACTCTAACAGGATTAAATATACTGTCAATAGAAGGTTGTCCTTAAGAGCCTATTTACTAGGTATTGCTGTTTATAATAGTGTTAGTGAGCAAGAAGGGCCTGATTCTAAGGGGGCCCTGGAGCTGTACAGTACAGTCACATTGACTGGGCCAGAGACTGGAAAAGCCCCAAGAGAGAAGGATGTCTTTGGCATATTTCAGCAGCGAGCTATTGGCTTTTGGGTTGGAACGGTTCTGCACATCAATGGATATGTACTATCCCTGACCTCCAACCACCTAACACTAGTAAATCCTGAAGTCACTGTGACCACTAAAATTGTCCTGCACACTTCCAAATGCCCACTAGGGGGCTTGTATCCCCATAGGTAAGCATTTATCATATATTTACTAATAAACACTGATGAACGAAGTGGAATTCAATTTGGAGGAAATAATGTTTCTCTTCTTCACAGCCTTTTTGGTTTTCCTCTCCACTAGGCCTCCTCCTCCACCCATGGAAGCAGTGTAATTCATTGCTCCAGGTTGAGGGTGAACGTAGGTGAGACCAAAGACACCTAAGTTTCCGAGAGGAGTTTGATTCATTAAAGCTGAAAAAATAGGGTTTTTATCATAAGGGCAGGTTTCTTGAAAGAGGATACATGTTTCTTTGTGTTCTAAGTGAGTAAGGGCTTAGAGGACCCAGGGCAGAGCATTTATACCGTGAACCTAAGAGTTGGGAGTTATTAAAATAATTATTAAAATAATCTTGATGGAAAGCAAGTGATCACAGTAGATTCCAGTGACCTAGTGTTTGTGCTATTAAATAATCTACCAGAAGTTATTAAAATAATCTACCAGAAGGAAACAAAAGGAAAAGAACCTGAAGGCAAGTGCCAAGAATTCAGATGCTGGTCGGTGCCTATGAAGGTACTGTGCCCGCTGTCCACTCTCTTTGGTCAGTTGAGAGGACAAAAAGACAAAGGACTTCAGAGCAGAGGGGACCAGCACCTGGCTTCCTGCAGGCCTCCGTGAGAAGGCCCCTGCCCTCCACACAGCTGTGACAGAGTGATGGAGACTTCCTCCCCACCCTCCGCAATACTGAGCATCCAACACTTTCTGAACACCGCCCTCCCTCCGCCCCCAAAGTCCATAGCCTCACAGAAGTGGTTGAGAGCTGGATGACAGACAAGAGGGCCCCTGTGGTCAGGGTGAAGCCAGCAGGGATGGATGCAGACAAAGGGCAGCAAGGGAAAGGAGCTGAAACCAGACAAGAAGGAACTGCCTTCTCAGCAGGTGCTAGGCCTCATGCCTGGAGGTCAGTCAATATGTAAATCCCCAGAAGAGGAAAGATAAAGGGAGAGGGGCAAAACTCTGGATTGACTTAGTTCAAATCTGTAAATTGCAAAGTTTGTGTAGAAGGTCAAATGTTAAGCTCCTAAGTAGAAAGAGGGTTTAGCAGCGAAATGTAGTAATAAGGATATACAGAGCCCAGAAAATTCATTCTAAATATGTTAATAAATATTTACCTTCTCTTTTAGTGGAGCCCTTTCACTTTGTGGGAATAATCTAGGTGCCATATGTCAGCTATTCAGGGTTAATTATTTGTGTGGCTCTGATGGCTGTGTATTAACATACAAGTGTACCTTTTACTGCTCTGTGATTGTAAATACCGCTGAATTAGCCACCAACTGCATAGAGGCCGAAGATCTGCTGTCAGTGGATGAGATACTTCTGTTGGAATGTGTCCATGTTTTATTTATTTTTTATTTTTTATTTATTTATTTTTAGAGAGAGGGGAAGGAAAGGAGAAAGAGTGGGAGAGAAACATCAATGTGTGGTTGCCTCTCATGTGGCCCCTACTGGGGACCTAGCCTGCAACCCAGGCATGTGCCCTGACTGGGAATCGAACCAGCGACCCTTTGCTTCACAGGCCCGTGCTCAATCCACTGAGCTACACCAGCCAGGGCTCCATGTTTTTATCAATGTTATATTTACTCTCTATTTTGAGCAAAGTGTAATTTTAAAATTAACTGTCGCTAAGAAAACAACAAGTGCTTAGACCTTAGGACAGTTCACTTGAAGCACCCTTCAAACATCACAATGCCGAAACTGAGAACTGTTGTGTAAATTCAGAGGAAGGAATTTCACCTTAGATTTGACTAAATGTGTGGGAGCAAATGATGTTCTGTTTGTTCACACTTCCATAGAGGTTTTTTATTTAGGTGTTATTTAACGTTCAGATTTTAAATCGGTAGACGTACCTGGTGTACAGACTCGCCCTGCCTATGGAGACGACCACAGTGGGTACTCCTACCTCATCACACACACTGTTCCCACGGAAGCCCAGACTTAGCTGATGTGCTTGTTTTGATACCAGTAAGAAGCTCATGTTGCACATTAGTAATTTCTACCTTTCTGTCTCTCCAGAAAACAAGAGAATTTTAGTTTGTTCTCAGAGAATGCCAAAATAGTCTGAAAAACAAACAAATGAGAAAGGCTTAAGCTCTCATAAGCAGGTAATCAGATGTTCCCATCTTTTCCCCGGGGACTGTTGTTTGGTAAAGTCTGTTTCATGTTCCAGAAAGGCACCGTGGTGGCGTTCTAATACATCTCTCGTTTTGCAGGAAAATCCCATCACGTTTCATGGTCTCACTGTGAGATATGTGGTTTTTTAAGGGCAGCCTGCTTGCCTTATACTGAAACCAACTGATAGCGCAATGTGCTGAAGTCAGTCTATTTCGTTACATACCTGACACCTTTTCTGGTTGAATTTTATTACTTGCTCATGTGAGCGTAGCTTTCAGGTCATTTCTAAGAGATAGCCTTGTGGTTCATTCTGCTGCTTAGGAGCTTTGCATTCTGCTTTTTATTTGTTTGTTTGTTTTACTTTTCAGTGAAAGTGAGTCCATAGCTTGCATGGTACCTATGCTATAGTTATTTGAAGAATAAAGAGAGAAGACTTTTTAAACTCCTTAATCATGTCAATGTATTCTATAGGTAAAGGCTGCTGAGGCCTGAATACAACAGAAAGACACCCGTGAGTGCAGAATTTCTTTTATTTTTTGATCACTTCATTCTGTAAGTAACATAAACACGTGAAACATAAAATTCTAAGAACTAACTTTTAAACTCGACATTTGAAAACCAAGAAAAATGTGAGCTGAAAACTGGATATTAGACACTGAGCATGCCAAGCAACTTATTTCTTGCATGTGGAACTACTTCTTTAAACAGTTTAAAAACTGATAAGAAGTTCTTGGGAAACTCTTATCAGTCATTGCAAAAATAGCTTAACCCATCTTAATCTGCCAAAGGTTTAAAAGGCCTAAATTCCTAAAAGCATCAGAGGACTTTTTCTTTTTTCTCTTTTCTACTTGCTAAGCATGCTGCATATGAATCACTTTTGTTACAACGAACCAAGAGTTAAGATACCTTTTTATTTAGGTAGTTATACCGAGTGTCCTTGCAGCCTACAGAATGGGGGCTGCCTCAGCTGCCGCTGCAGAACGCTGCAGGAACTGTCAAGGAGAGCTTGCTCAGTTGCTCAGGGTTTGTGAGCTCCACGCAGGTGTGCTTGCGGGAAGGGGCAGCTCCTCCACTGCTGTTCAGCTCTCGGGCACCGCCACCTGTGCGTGCTTCCTGTGCTGCGAATGTTTCCGTGTGTAGCCCTCCTGTCTTTTCCTCTTTTCACACACATATTTTTACTTTGCAAAGTTAATCTTCTAGTACACTTTCTATTTCATCATCTTTTTTCAGTAACAGGTCATTATTATTCGTTTAAAAAATATGTTCGACCATGTCAGATAATCCATCAACTAGCCATAGCATACTTTATTAAACTAGTTTCCTATTGTTACACCCTTAGGCTATTTCCAGTTTTTCCCTATTGTACATATTGTTGTGACTAGCATTCTTGCACTTAAATCTTTAGGCACACCCTAATTATTTCCCATAGGTAAATTCCTAAAAGTAATATTATTGGGGTCAAAGGCAAATATTTGTAAATGATCACATGTAATTTGCCACTCAAAAATAACCACTGCCAACAATTTGATGCATATTTTAGTCTTTTTAAAAAATTAATATGCATGCACATGGTTCATTTGTATATATTGAAGTTATTGTGTTATGTATGGGGATGTATTGAAAGATTTGAAGCAAAGGACTGTATGATCTGATGCTAATTTTAGAAGGATCTCTCTGGCTGCCCTATTGAAAATAAGACTATAGGGAGTACAGGTGGGAGCTGTTTGGAGTCCTTTGCAGTCACCCAGGAGAGAGATCAGAGCGGCTTACAGCAGGGGGCAGCAGTGGAAGCAGTATGTGATAGTCAGATGCAGGATATGTTTTTGCAGGAAAGCACACAATGTGGAGTATGAGAGAAAGAAAGGAATGCAGATTAACTCCAAGTTTGGGGGACCTGAGCAGTTGGAAGGATAGCACTGACATCAAGTGACAGGGGCAAGCCCGTAGGTGGAGCAGGTTTGGGGAGAGGGAAGAACAGGAGTGGAATGAGGAGAGAGTGAGTTTGCTAAGTCTATTAGGTATCCCACTGGAGTACCTAGTAGAGTAGGCTGTTGAATATGAGCCTGGAATTCTGGGGAGAGCAGGCATTGGAAATAGAAATTTGAGAGTCATTGGAATATAGATGATATCTGAAGCCAGGAGACTGGGTAAGATTACCAAGGGAGTGAGTACAGAGAGAAGAGGGTCCAAACACTGGGCAAGGAGGTCATACCAACAGGAAGAGCACCTACTATGCACCACACACTCTTTGATGTGCTTTGTGTAGATTATAGGGTGACTCACTTAATCTCCAAATCAGTCCCACGAAGGAATACTATTATTCTCCCCATATTACAGAGGAGGAATCTGAGGCATAAAGTCAGTAAATCAATAACTATTTCGTGATATGAATTGATGAAATACATGTAAGTTTTAACTTCCTTTTTGAATAATACCAACTTGTTTTGAAATAAATCACATAAAATTTTTCTGTACAAGCTTTTTCCAGTATGTCTCAAAAATCCTAGTAGTTACACATTCCAGTTATACTTTAAAGAATCAGCATGAGTCATCAGTTCAAAGGTGCTTTTCTTTCCAGCTGACAGAAAGTTCTAGGAAAGAATATTGAGGAGAGACCCCCCCAAAAAAGCCTACGTTTAAAAAGGAGAAAATAAGATGCATTTTTAGTGTAAAGGCAAATGTCATTATTTGCTTTCAAGTGTCTCTTCCTCAAGAACCATGCATTCTTTGGGCGAGAAGAGATGCACAAGGGTGGAATTGGGGCATGGACTCCGGAGCAGGCCTGGGGTGAGCTGGTGGCCCCTGATGTAGGGCAGGAGTTTTAGAGGAGATGAAGGGACGGGTTCCAGCCACAGCATTTTGTAGCTAAAACTGTTCAGCTCAGCCTGAAGTACGGATAGGGTATCTTCAGTGTGATACTCATGGGACCCTTTTTTGGTTTGTTTTCAGTTTTTTTGAGTTGTAACTGATGCACAGTAAACTGCATGTATTTGAAAAAGTAACCATGCATTCTCTAATTATATGTAAGGGTGGGAGAGGCAAGTTAATAAAGGGGAATTGTCATCACTGCTACCTATAATGCATTCAGGATATCTCAGCAGGATAGATTCTAAGACTATACCTTGCCCTTAACAGAAATGCGCCTAAGACAGGGAAAGACAAAAAATGCTATGGTGGTGGGTTAATTATTGCAGAAGTTTTCCAGAAAAAATATTTACAATTTTACCTTTGCTACCCTGGAGATTTTTACATCTTGGACGAGGATGCAGGTCAATGGACTTGCTATGTGCTTTTCCGCTTTCTCGTCTCCGTTGGGAAAAGGGTGATTGTGGAAGAGGAGGTGGAGAGGAGAATCGAAAAAAAATTTTTTTTCTCAGAGGGATCACTTTTAAGAAAATTGGCAAAAGGAAGTTGAGGATCTGGAAATAAACATTTCCCCGCCCACAGTGCTCCTCGGAAAGTCTTCCCATACTTTTGAGGGTTTCTGTAACTTCAGTGGTAACATCAATAGAGAAGAAGGAGCCCTGGCTGGTGTAGCTCAGTGGATTGAGTGCGGGCCTGCAAACCAAATGATCGTGGTTCAATGCCCAGTCAGGGCACATGCCTGGGTCACAGGCCAGTTCCCAGCAGGGGACACACGAGAGGCAACCAACCATACAGTGATATTTCTCTCCCTCTCTCCTTCCCTTCCCCTATAAAGATAAATAAATAAAATACTTAAAAAAATTTTTTTTAAAAAGGAGAGACTGCAGAGGTGGTCCTCTACTGAGCCCCAGACCCGAGGCAGCGGATAAATGCACACATTCACCACATGCCAGAGAGTAGCATGGCCCTTGAATAACAATAGCAGGAAAAGCAGAATCCAGAATGAGCTTAGAGAGGTGAAAAAGTAGTGAAAAAATGAGAAGGATCCTTTTAAGGTCATGTTCATAGCAGGAACAAAAGCATAAAGACTCTGGGGAAGGATGATGCAATGTTGAAAAGATAACAGAGAAAGCAGAACTAACCGAAGTCTCTTTCATGCCATTCTTCTCTGGTGAGCTAACTTCCCATGGAAAGGGTAAAAGGGTGATGGTAGGAGGAAACCTAAATGCGAGGGAGGTAAGAAGTAACTTAGTTATTTTAATAAGTTTGTTTTTATGGCTGGATAAATTGTAATCTGAGATATTTAGAGTTTATAATGTTAACCATGCAACTGTGGTTGATTATGGAAAATGATTTTATGAACAGAAAGCACTGAATTAAGAACCAGTGTCATCACATTAACCTTACCTCTAGGAACTTACTACTCAACTTAAGACCTAGGCTTTGTATCTTTTTTTCATTTAACATTACAGGTGACCCTTTAAACAGAAGAGTTTGAATTGTGGGGATTTCTTCCAATAAATACCTGTACGATTTTCAGTCTGTGGTTGGAATTGGCAGATGTGGAGGGCCAACTGTGTGCACTGATCTGCACTCTTTGATACAGGGTGCATGAGCACGCTCAGATTTGGACATCCATGGGTGTTGGGGGTCCTGGAGTCAGTTCCCCTCAGATACCACAGGGACAACTGTAATACTTAAGTTTCGGGGGAGTCCAAAGTTTTCCAGGGATTTTTGACTACACAGAGTGTCGGCACCCCTATCTCCTCCCCCCACATTGTCGAAAAGTCAACTGGATGTTGGAGCAGCTCTCCAGTGTTTTTCATTAAATGTTCTTATGTACTGAAATTTTAAATAGCTATGTAGTGCTCAACTATGTGAATATACTCTAAATTTCTTAATCTACCATGGTCCCATTTACACTATTTCATGTTTGTAGCTTTTATAAACCATGCTGGAGTTATGATCATTTTATATAAAATTATAAATTATTATTTTTTAATCTTAGGTCAGATTTCCAGAAGAGGAATAAATTAATCAAAGGCTTCATATTTCAAAAGTCTTTTAATAAGTACCACCAAAATTGCCTTTGGAAAGAACTACCTATTCATATCTCAAAAACAATAAATTAGTGCTTATTTTTTCAAACCTTATTATTACTGGAAGATTTTGGTAGAAACACTTTTCTTTGGTGATTTTCTTATTGTGGTAAAATAGACATAACATAGAATTTACCATTTTAAGTGTACAATTCAGTTGCATTGATTACATTCACATGTCATGTAACCATCACCCCTATCTATTTCTAGAACTTTTCTATCATCACAAATAGAGACTCTGTACCCATTAAACAAAGCAAACCTAAAAATTAATTTTTAAAAATATTGCTCTTCTCTTGCTGCCTGTTATTCCATCCCATCAGCAATACTCTCCCCTGGTCTCCAGACTCCGGAACTCTGCTGTGTGAGTCAGACTAGGACAGGATGTGCTGCCATAACAAACAACCCCGAGATCTTGTCTTACACAACAAGTGTTTACTTCTCACTCAGCTCACATATGAGTAAGTCTCCTCCCAGTCTTTTAGAGGTCCAGGCTAACGGGGGCCCAATCATTTAATCGCTTCACCATTGGGAGCAGGAGGACTTCCTGGCTTCTAAGGCCGGGCAAGAAGTGCCGGAGAGCCTTGCACCAGCAATTGAGTGCTGCATCTGGGAAAGGCCCCACGCCACTTCCATGGTAGCCAGAAGACTTGGTGAGACCCAGTAACAGGTAATACAGCAGGAGGTGGAATGCATATCCCTCCCATGATGCTGAAAAGAGAGAAGAGCTGGATATGGGTAAGCACTGGAAGTCTCTGTATCTTCATTCATGTATTTACTGATACAAAACTGGCTTCATTTAACTATTTGCAAAGGTACTTTTTTTTTTGCTAACAAGAGACCCCAAACATAAATGTTTCACTTTATGTGATGCCAAAGAACTGGTAGAATAAGTAAGAAAACTAATTTAGAAGGACAGCCATTTAATCCGAGTAAAAAGTTGCATGTCACAGAGATACGTAAACACCTTGCTGTGGCAAATGCCATCTTGGGCCCAGTTTTCTTAATAATGTCTAAATTTTGAAGTATTGTAGGTGCTGACACTCTCTGAGCAGTGTCAGGCCCTCTGATTTTTATGCGGTTGGGCTTGTCACTGTGGATGCCCCATGGAGAATGGTAAATGTGGACAAATACTTCCCAAGTCCATTAGCAATTTTTTTGAGAAATGGGAAATCAAAATAATTTTTCATTTCACATGCACTCTTTCTTATAGCTCATTCCTACAAAAGGATTTTGTGCTTTTTTTTTTTTGGTACAAAACAAAACAAATACACAAACCAGTGTTACCAAACAATAAAGTTTTTAAATAGTTGCAGATGTGTACAAGACAAAAAAGGACAAAACAACTGTAGCAATGGAGTTAAGTCTACTCCACTTGCACCATGGCAGCTCTACTAAATGTTCATTTTCTTGCGCATCTTACACTCAACCTGCAGTGGTCTGCGTTGCCTTTCCGCCTTGCTGCCTGGTGGCACGGCAGCTTCACTCAGCTCGCGGGTTCCTGTGTGGACCATTCGCTCTGCCTGGCACACCAAGTAGCCAGCAAGTATAGGGGGGTCAACTACTTCTACAGCTACTGGAAGGAGAAGAAGCTGTCTCCACTTGGTCATATCCCAGAGAGCTTTATTTTACCGACAGCTGCCCTTCATGCTGATTTTGAAAGTAAGTATTGGTTATATTGCTTCTGGAAAAGTCAAGAAAAATGAGATGTTATCCTTAGCCATCTCTCAGATTATCCACATGTCAAAGTGAGGGCTGTTCATTGTGCCTTTCCACCAGATGAGCCCCTGACCGGAGCTGGAAATACAGGGTCAAGATCCAGCTCATACTGTTTTTGAAAATCCTTTCCATGCAAGTATTTACAGTGAAACTCTATTTAGAAATGAAAGATCCAGGGATTGTTGTAAAAGGGAGGGGATACCAGGACAATAGGTGTGAAGCAGGACAGTTCCAAACATAAGAAACAGAGCCAATAGGACAAAGGTGTGTGTGTCTATTCGTTATAGGAATGGGCCCATGTGGGTTTTTTTTATAGAGGCCACAAAGCTCCACAATCTGCCATCTGCAAGCTGGAGAACCAGGAAAGTCAATGATGCAAAGTCAGTCTGAGGCTGAAGGCCTGAGAACCAGGAGCCCCGATGTTCCTCATCTGAGGGCAGGTAAAGGTGGACATCCCAGCTCAAGAAGAGCAAAGCCATTCACCCTTTCTTTGCCTTTTGCTTCTCTTCACGCCCTCAGTGGATTAGATTGGGAGGTGCCCACCCACATTGATGACGTGGATGTCTTTCCTTTCTACTGAGTCAAATGCTTGCCTCTTTGAGAAACACCCTCGCAGACCCAGTCAGAAATAATGTTTTACCAATTCTCTGGGCATCCCTTAAATTAACCACCGCAGAGCTCTTACAGCTCAGTGATCAAAGATGCTAAGTTAATGACTTGTTTCTCCAGTGTGTGCCAGAAAGGTCATTGCCTTCAAGTACCAATGTAGGTATTTACTAATCTTTGGTTGCAAGGGGGGGAAAAACAAACCCTGATTCTGGTGATTTAAGTAAGAAGACATTTTACTCAAAGTATGTGGGGTGCTGAGGGAGCCTGAGAACCAGCCCGGGAAGGAAAGCTGGTCACCGGCCAGGCAGCCGATCTCTTTCAACACTCTTGGCTGGAGTAGATGAACTTTATTTCTCCTGCCGGTGCTTTACTATGCTCAAGGGTCAAAGTCCTGGGAAAGAGAGCCTGTTTGGCTGAGTGTGGGTCACGTGCCCAGCCCGTGGCCGGGGCAGGCCTGAAGTGGCATTAGGGGAAGAAGCCCCCAGGTATCTCTTCAGATTCCCTAGTGTGAGACAGGCACGGGAATTTTACCAAGACTCAGTGCTATGTGGGAAAATGATTACCCAGGTGGAAATTGGGACACTATTGGGAAGTGGAAATGCAGGCTAAGCATTAAAAAATGCCAGT
>PVKM010017642.1:0-25727 GCA_004027735.1 Carollia perspicillata
TGTGTTGTGTAGTTTTCTGCATACAGGTCTTTTATCTCCTTGGTTAGGTTTATTCCTAGGTATTTTATTTTTCTCTTTGCTATATCGAATGGGATTTTTTTCTTGATTTCTGCTTCTGCTGTTTCATTGTTGGTATACAAAAATGCCTTTGATTTCTGGATATTGACTTTGTAGGGGATGGGATTCTTAAATGGCTTCCTAAGAATGGGGCCTCAGATGTTTATGGGCCCTGAGGCTGGACAGCTGCCTAGCACACTGAACACTGAGTACCCAGCTGGCTGTGAAAGTTGACTTATATTGTTAACATCCTACCTCATTGCTCCTCAGCACCCTCAAAAGCCCATGGAGAGAGGGGAAGCTAGAAAGAGTTGATTTGGATATTTTGACCATGGCAGGCAAGAAATTAGATAATTGTGTGCAATTTTAGGACTCAGTGGCCTTATTATTATTTCCTTGATGGGTTGGTGAGCTTTGGCTAAAGGAGGCAATTATATTTCTGTGTCAACTGTGAGGATCTTAAACCAAGATTGCAGTGCTGATCTGTTTCACCACACCCCAACCAGCAAAGTGTGACAGCACACACAGAAGTCACAGAGTTGACCTTAATAGCCGAAGAGGTTTCTGTATTACAGCCAAGGGCCCTGAGGGTTGAACATCTACTTGGCCCTAATTTTTTCTGATGTCAGGATTTCCAAAAACAGTAAGTTAGAACATCTGGCAAAGAACATCAGCTTGTCCAGACAGGTGCGGTCAGGTACAAGCAGTTTCTCTCAGTCCATTCATCGACATTTTTATGTGTTTCCCAGTCTTTCCTATCCACGTGTACTTTATATAATTGAAATTATATTGTATATAGCATTGTATGTTGCTTTTTCCCCAAAAGAACATTTTTATTTTTCTGATTAGAACACTTAATATTTGCTTTAAAACAGTATTTGCTATCTAAAAAGTTACAGTGAATAAAACAAAAGCCTCTTGTAAACTTACTAGCTGGGGGTAGCTTTATTTATGTCTTTTTTCTGGGCCATACAATTGTATTTTTAACCCGATTTTGAGGTTATGCTGCACTTGTTGGCACGTCGCCCTGCATCATCATGGTGCCTGATGAAGAACAAAGTTCTGCTCTTATCCAGGTTTTGATTTGATGTCCCACCTCTTTGCAGGTGCAATTAGATGCTGTCCAGCAGACATGGCAGGCTGGGACTCTCGGGAAAGGTGTTTCTTATGGAGGGGAAATCGCTAATGTTCCAGAATGAACGTGTATGTGCACTCCAGTGCACAGGGGTCTGCAGAATCAGTTGCTGCTCACTTCCACAGTGAGGGAGTAAGATTTCCTAGTTTGAAAATCGTCGTGTGTGAGGTTCTAGGAATGTGAGTTTGGGGTTTTTTTATGTGATCATAATTAAATCTTTTGTTTTATTTTTCTTTCAATTTTACTTTGTATTAGTTTCAGGTATACAGCATGGTGGTTAGACAGTCCTAAACCTTAAATAGTGTTCCCCTCGATATCTCCAGTACCCAACTGTCACCATGCACAGTTATGACAACATTATTGACTGCGTGCCCTGTGCTGTACTTTACGTCCCTGTGACTTTTGTAACTACCAATTTATACTTCTCAGTCCTGTGTTCACCTCTTTCACCCAGTCCCCCAACCCCTCCGGCAACCACCAGTCCACTCTCTGTCTGTAAGTCTGTTTCAGTTTTGTTTGTTCCTTTATTTTGTTCTTTAGATTTCACACATAAGTGAAACCCTGTGGTATCATGCCCATCAGTAGACGACTGGATGAAAAAGCTGTGGTTCATGTATACAATGGAATATTACTTGGCCATGAAAGACAATGAGATCTTACTATTTGCAACAGCACGGGTGGACCCAGAGGGTATTATGCTCAGTGGAATAAGTCAGCCTAGGAATGTGTTGTTCCCATGGTGCCTGCAGTGGTTTTCCGTGATGGTCCTGCCCTTCTGGTTCTTTCCCTCTCATTGGTCTGAGGAGGACACCCTCGTCCCGGCTCTGCCACCCTGAAGAAGGTCGCCTGATGCTCCTTGGTGGGGCCGGGCGTGCCCTTGCCAATGGGAGGGAGGGGTCCGCCTCTTGGAGGTGCTCCTGTCCCCTTGCTGCCCCCACACTATGGCATGGCTATCCTGTTTTCTTATTTCCCAAGTAGGCAGGGAGGCTAACACTTTAGCCAGAGGGTGAGGAGGTGGCTGACCAAACAGTATCAGTGGAATTGCTACACCTACTTGGACTTCAGAAAGTACTCCAAGTGGGACTCGGGCAGTGTTGGGGGAGAGGCCCCTCTTGTTCTGGTGTTGATTTGAGTCCAGCACTTCTGTTTGCAGTTGGGCAAGTCTGTTTGTTTCTCTAAGCCTCTGTGCATCTTCCTATATACACTGGGGAGAATGCAATATATTTCACCCCTTCCTCGGTGGTTATGAGAGTCAATTAAAAACTTGAAAGGGCCTTTTTGAATTGCAAAGTGATACCAGTGCCCTTAGTTGCTTCTCTAGTACCCCTGCGTCTGGGTGCCTTTGTCTCCTGGTCCTCCAGAGCATTCTGCACAGATGTGCAGTGGGGTGTGGAACACAGCCCGGGTGCTCCCCTAGTCAGGGTGCCCGAGCCAGGTCCTGCCTTTCTGGATGGGAGGTGGTTGGTACCATCAGATAATGAGATAAGGTTCGTGTCATCCTCACAGCTTGCTGAGAAGCCCCTCCCTTGGGTCTTAAGTGGGTCAGGCCTGAGAGATGCTCTTCACCTTGTTGACAGGGCAGGTATTGTGGCTACCTTGTCCCTTGTGATGCCCATGTCGAAAGTCCATCTGCGGTGTTGCCTCTGCCTGAGCTGCCGATGGCTTTCTGCTCAGAAGTGTAGTTCCCTCTAGGGATGTTTGAGGATGCTGCTGTGTGTTGGTGTCATTTGTTTTCTGGGGAAAGAGCCTAATAGTGTCTCTAAAATCAATAAACTCATCCTTGGGTAAGGATTTTTTTAATGGCAGGGGAGCGGGCTGTGTAGGGTAGAATAATGTTTGAGAGGAGGAGGAGGCCAGGACAGCTCCGGTTTCCATCTGGAGGGTGGAGGGGCAAGCATGCAACATCCCACACGCTAAGATGGCACATTCCACACGCATGCACAGCCCGTGTGCCGCCTCTGTCCCAGATCCCCCTGGGAAACGGTCCTCAGAGTGAAACAGCCAGAAAGCCCTTTGCCCAGCCTGATGAGGGTCAGCTGCCTGGTTCCATGAGAGGGGAAGTGAGGCAGCTGCCCCGTTCTAGGGAAATGGCAAGGATTGTTCTGGGGTCCTCTCTTTTGAAGGATCTGCACTGACATTTTGTCACACATAACAAATGGACTATTACTGGGTTTTTCCTGCAGGAGTCTGAGGGATTTGGTGACAGGCTGTTCCTTAAGCAAAGAATGAGCATACTGTCTCAGATGACCTCAACTGCCATTGACTGCCTCTTTAAGGTAAGACAGCAGGAAGACAGAAGGTAAGTCTCTGTGAGGAGCACCCCGCTGTGCAGCATCTCTACAGAGCCCACAGGCAGTCTAGTAGTTAAACACTGAAGTTCACCTGGTGCCAGAGTGCAGGGTAGGGATGCCGAGGTGATACAGGCGGGGCCCGCACTTGTCGTCATCCCCACGGTTTGTGCTGTGCTGCAGCAGCTCTGGACGGCTCGCCGAGGGCCCTGGACCTCCACGCGTGGAGCCCTCTGCACAACTGTCCTCCCTTATCCATTTGGCAAAACATAGTTTGTCCTTAGGCCAGCTCAGGGGTGCTTTATTGGTGGTGCCTAGGGTGCCAAGGCCTCTTCCCGGCTCCAGGAGTCCCGCATTGCAAGTGTCTGGGAGCACGCCACCTAGCGGTGCTTTGATCATGTGGCGTCACGTGCACACACGCTCCGCTCAGATCTCTGCTGGGAGGCTGCACTGCCCGGCAGTCAGCGAGGCCTAGGTGAGGGCGAATCTCCTCAAAAGGCCATCCAGAGCGGAGTGGGTTCCGTGGAGGCCCAGAGCGCCCCCTGGGACGTGTGCCCCTGCTCCCCAGAACATCTCACTCCCTGGGGGAACCTCCAGGAATCGCAGGGGCAAGCCCTGCGCCTTTGGTTGTGATGGGGTCACCTGCTAGTTGCAGCTGTTGCCTCCCCACCAGACCGAGGCTCTATCAGATACCAGAGGACAGGACCAAGGCCTGTTCTACTGAGGGGTCAAAATCCACACTGAGTTTCTGGAATTGGGAATTTTGTCATGTTGTTGCTTTTTAATTATGAGAACTTCCTTACATTTGCTTATTACAAAAACAAAGCAGTGGTGTAATGAACTAACCCCAGATAGCCATCTCCCAATCTTAGTTCATCTCTTCCCCACCCACTTTCCCCATCTGTCCCAATTATTTTGAAACAAATCCCAGAGAGCAAATCAGTTCATCACACATGCATACATAAGTGTTTTCTGCAAGGACACTCGAAAAATTCACAGCTCAAAAAGCAAATAATTTCTTAAGACTGATAGTATCTTTGATGTCCCTTTCCAGCACATTGCTTCAGGTAACCAAAAGGAAGTGGAAAGACTTCTGAGCCAAGAAGACCAAAATGAAGATGCCATCCAAAAGATGTGCCACCCTCTGTGCTTCTGTGATGCCTGCGAGAAACTTGTCTCCGGGTAAGAGGCTCCCCATGTGGCTCGGGACATGGGGAAGCAGGACACTCAGGGCCTTGGCAGAACTCTTCTGCTGCTTTCCCGTGCGATTTTGAATGAGGCCTTTATCTTAGCTGCTCTCAGCTTTGTCTGCTGTAAAGTGGAGGTGCTTGTCTCAGCCTTTTCAAGCATCAGATGGAATAAAGGTCGTGAAAGTCCTTGGCAAGCCACTGGGCTCAATACCAGGGTAGGCAGATAGAGGGCCTGCCCCAGCCTCAGCTAGTGGGCTTAGGATGGGAGGAATGTCAGCTTCCCCCAGTAACCTTTTTGGTCTCCCCTTAACCTCATCAGGCCTTTTTGCTGGGTGTCAGGGCCTAGAGGGTGGGGGGAGCGGAGAAGGATGCTGGAACTAGATGCCCAGTTCCCCACCCTGTGAGCAGGGGCTGGGTTATCTCTAGGACACTACAGGAGAGGCCCAGCTTGGATGCACTCTGAGACCTCTCTTGTAGTCCCAGTCCCTGGTACTGCCAGCTTGTCAGGAGAAGGCTTTGCCATGTCATTCCTAGGGTGTCTTTTTCTCTGTCTTTTCTCTACTTCAGGAGGCTGAATGATCCCTCAGTTGTCACTCCATTCTCCAGAGATGACAGGGGTCACACCCCACTCCATGTGGCTGCCCTTTGTGGTATGTGGTCTTGGGCTGGCCTGTTGTGGGTGTCACGGCAAATGGATGGAGCCAAGGATGGCCCAGTAGAGGCCTGAGGCCTGGCTGACAGGTGCAGTGAATTGGGAGGTGGAAGGGGCTGCATCACGGGTCCACCCCCAGGGGCTTTGCTGGAACAGAAGAGCAGATGGTGTGTGGTGTGCGGGCCTCCCTGTGCTGCTCTGGGGCCGACAAAGTGCTCACCCATACTCTCACTATGTGGGCACCTGCCGCTGCCCTGGGCCAGTGCTCTTGGGAGGGAAGGCTTGAATCCAGCTATGTGAGAATGGTCTTAGAATGGGGGTTCTCATATCCTGCTTTAAAAAGATTACTTTGCTGTCTTTTAAAGTACACAAAGCAGTAAACACAAACTTCTCCAGTATTACCTGCCACCCTTCTGTCCCCCAGAGATAAAATTTTGATTTACACGTATCTGTAATTTCCCCATCTGTATATATGAACATAAACTATGTGATATTGTGGGGGCCATTCTGTTCTGTACTGTGCTTTTTGCGGAACATTTCTCCCTGTCAGTATTTTTTAAATATTTTATTTATTTATCTTTAGAGGGGAAGGGAGGGAGAGAAGGAGAGAAATATCAATGTATGGTTGCCTCTCATGCGTCCCCTGCTGGGAACTGGCTTGCAACCCAGGCATGTGCCCTGACTGGGAATTGAACTGTGATCGTTTGGTTCACAGGCCTGCGCTCAATCCACTGAGCTACACCAGCCAGGTTGTCAGTATTTTTTTAATGGCTGCCCAGCATTTCTTCTTATGAACTGATGAACCATGGAATCTTCTGTGGGCCTCTAAGCCTCTTTTCCACCATCTGTTGCTAAGAAGTGCACTGGGGCTAAGTCCCCTGTGAAAGCCACCCTGAAACACCCGGAACCTGCAGAGTCTGGTTGGACCTTAGTTCTGACCACGTCTCATGCCAGGGAGTAAGAGGGTAAAATATTGCTCTGGCTCCACACTTAGGCTTTGAAAAGCCTCTTCTCGTTCCTTCTCCATGTGAAGTCCTTCTGTTCTATAGGACAGGCATCCCTCATTGACCTCCTGGTTTCCAGAGGCGCTGTGGTGAATGCCACGGACTACCATGGGTCAACACCTCTCCATCTCGCGTGTCAGAAGGGCTATCAGAGCGTGACGGTGAGCAGGGGGCGACAGGGCCACCCCACGCATGTGCGCGGATGAGCTGGACTCTGCATTCTGGCTTTCCAGTCATGCTGGCTGCACCCCTCTGCCCCACCATGGCTGTGCTGTGGCCACGCAGGAGGGGCTGCAAGTCTGAGGCCCCTCCACCCCTAGACAGAACTGTGAGGTCTAGATTCAAAGTGTCCTGATTATCTGGGGGTAGAGAGGTGGGGCTGTGGACTTCTGTTCTTTAATCTCTCAACTTTTTGTAAGGAAGGATGAGCGTGACGATACCATTTAACTGTAGAGTAGGTAAATAAGGTTGCAAATGGAAACAAGTGGCCTCCCCCTTATGAGACTGCAGGCTGGGCTTCCCGAGGAAGCATGTGCCTGCCCTTGTGGCCTCGCTGCTGCTCATCTGCTTTCTCCTCCCTGGAAGCTGCTATTGCTGCACTACAAGGCCGGCGCCGATGCACAGGACCACAGCGGCAGCACCCCGCTCCACCTGGCCTGCACCCACGGCCACGAAGATGTAAGTGGTACTGCAGCCCCTGGCTGTGTTTGCCCCTTCCGACTCGAGTAGAGATGTGGCTTTCTAATGGTTTAGTGCAGCATTTTGTGTTGATAATTATTGGACGATTTAGTGTGTAATTTGTTTAACTTAAAAATTTTAAGTTTATTACAGATACTATGTTGAAGGAACAAACCTAAAACTTCATTGCCCATTATCTTATTGTAAAATTAAGTTGTTCTCATTCATCCCTGCTACCATCTGACTCTTACCTTTGTTCATATTCAGCTTTGCCTTTTATTTTTTTATAATACTCCCAAGGACTTTTATAATTTGTTTTCACTTCACATTTAACAGTGTATCATTTTCCCTAACCATTCCCTCTCACCATTCTCCTCCTGGTAACACACAGACAGATTTATACACACCTAGGGTTGAGCCTGGGTTAGGTGGGCAATATGCAAAAATGAGACCCTCCCCTACACACCTGACACGTCTGTGTGCAGCTCGCTTTCCTAATTCAACAGCGCACTGTGGAAATCCTCTCAGTCAGTAAACACAGATCTAGCCCCTTCTTTCATCGCTACAGTGATCAGTTCTGTATGTTGGGGCAGTGTTCCTAAGACTGCCCCTTGGTTCCGTGAGTTGTCCCAACACCTGTGAAGTGTGGCCTACCAGGGCAGCTCATGTGGCAATCTGGCCACGTTTTATTTGAGGCCAGTCATGTAAACACCCTCTGCCTGGCATGAACCAAATCCCAGACTCCTAGAGGAAAGCAGGTGTTCAGCATGAACCACATTGTCATACAAATAGGTTAGGCACAGTGAGTCCCCTTATCAGGTAGGGGACTATGGATACACACCCCAAATCTAGGCTCCCAAGGAATATTGCAAGTTGGGGGCCAACCCTGCAATCAGGCCTTTCAGGAGATCATGGTCTCCAGCCTGCCATGGTAATTCCTTTCTGTGCATGGTTTCATCACAGTTTTTTCAGCCATTTCTTATGGGCAGTTGAGTTCTTTTGGAAAAATGATGTGTCCTGATCAGGTAACCTGGCACCCTTGGGTTCTAACTGCCCACTACTGCATAGCCATGTGGTCAGTGCAGCCTGGATTGAACTGGGACCTGTGGAGTGCCCAGACATGGCCTGAGGCTCGGCACATGAGTTAACTGTGGCGTTTCCCAATTTCTCTGCAGTGTGTGAAGGCTTTGGTCTACTATGATGTGCAGTCCTGCAGACTCGATATTGGTAACGAGAAAGGAGACACTCCCCTACACATAGCTGCGCGCTGGGGTTACCAAGGCATCATAGAGACACTGCTACAGAATGGAGCATCCACAGAGATCCAGAACAGGCTGAAAGAAACGCCCCTCAAATGTGCATTAAACTCAAAGGTAGATCTTTTTTTTTTTTAATCTCGGAGAAGGAATGTGACTTAAAAAAAAAATCAGTGTAACCCTGGCCAGTGTGGCTTGATTGGTTGGGCATCGTCCCACAAACCAAAAGGTCACTGGTTCAATTCCCGGTCAGGGCACTTGCCTGGGTTGCAGGTTCAGTCCCCAGTTGGGGTGAATATAAAGGCAGCCAGCCGATGTTTCTCTCCCTCTGTTTCTTCCTACCTCCCCCTGTCTTTAAAATAAAAATAAATAAAAACATAAAAATCAGTATCCACAGATTAGGTCTTGGTGATGTTAGACAAGTTGCATTTGTAATGGAGGGCAGAACTCAGCCTGTACCCTCTCTGCTGGATTTGGAACCTGGTTGTTAATGGATTTTACTTGTTTCTATTATTCTGAGTTTTTCTTTGTGTTGTTCCTAGAGCTACTCCCAGCAGTTTGCTTGGGCTCTGCGTGCTGTTGGTTTGTGAGCAAAATGCAGCAGGTGGACACTGGACAATAGCTCTGACCAAAAGTGGGGAAAGGGAACGGGACGTGGAGGCAGTGAGGGCCAGAGCTCTGCTGTCCTGTGACTTCCTCCTCAGCTCCTAAAATCCTTATCCTAATCTGCCCAATTTTGAACACTGCTTTCATAAGTGATTTGTTAATGAACTACTCATCCTTTCCTGGGAGTAATTTCTGGGAACCTGTAGTTTTTGGCAACATGTGAAAGTGCTGACTTCATGAGCAGGTGGGGAGTGGCAGGCTTAGAGAGACCAGTTCTCTATACCACGTCTCCCTGCATGCTGAAGGCATGCCTTCAGAAGAGCGTGTTCTGCCAGCTGGCCAGAGGAAGCATAGAGCCATGTGCAGGGAAGTCCCAGGGCGTCAGGCTGATTGTCTGAACATCACTGATCGTAGCTGACATAAACGATTCCATTTTAATACAAGTCTCCAGTTGTCTCCCACTGCATGGGCCCTCTCCCTGCCTCTTAATATTTCACCAGCTTCCCTTTACAGTTTCCAACTCTCTGCTAGGGAGGCCTTTCAGTTGTTCATGCCGTCTTCTAGGAGTAGCACAGTCTCTGAAATCACTTCATTGAGGTATTAACACAAAAAACTGTACATGTTTAATGTACAGATATACTTTAGAGATATTGCAGGTTCAGTTCCAGACCACCACAGGAAAGTGAGTCATACTCTTTTTGTTGGTGGAGGGTCTTGCCTTCAATTTGTAAGAAACACAACATTTTTGAAGTGTAGTAAAGCAAAACACAATGAAATGAGGTACACCTGTATACAACTTGATGCGTTTGAAGATAAGTACACACCTGTGAGACCATCACCACTATGTAAGCTATAAACGCATCCATCACTCCCCTGACAGGTGTGGCTCAGTGGGTTGGGCATCATCCCGCAAAGTGAAAGATTGACAGTTTGATTCCCAGTCAGTGCACCTGCCTGGGTTGCTGGCCAGGTCCCCAGTAGGGGGCGTGTGAGAGGCAACCACACATTGATATTTCTCTTCCTCTCTTTCTCCCTCCCTTCCCTTCTCTAAAAATAAATAAATAAACTATTTAAATAAATAAAAATAAAATATTTTAAAAGTATATATCCATCACGTTGACAAGTTTCCTCTAATCTTCTTTATTACTATGTTTATGTATGTGACAAGAACACTTAAGATCTGCAGTAGCAGTTTTAGAAGGTGAAATCCCTGCTCCTGACGCCAGGGGGCGCCGAACCACACTTCTTGTGCACTCACAGGGTCTCTGCTTTCTAGCAGCCTACGGTACTAGGCGGTGCTGCCTGTGGCCTGAGATGCCCAGGAGGAGCTGAGGGCTCCTCTGCCCCTGTATCTTCTACCAAAGGCCCCTTCCCAAGGGAGGTCTACAGAGGGAAGGAGATAGCTGCCTGCTTGGGTCTGCTCTGGGCTGCCTGTGGATGCCAGTGAAAAGGCCACAGTTTATCCCCGTGGATGAATAACCCTGAAGCTAGACAAGGCAGCCTTTGGGGCCCTTCTGTGGCTGGGTTTCTCTTGTCCTCTGAGCCCATTCATAGGAAACACCAGCTGCTCCTTTCAGGCAGCAGGAGCAATGGTGTGGCAGAGGGAAGCCAAGACTCAATCAGTGTGATCCTGAGTAAGTGCCCCCCCAGTTCAGGCCCTGGTTCCTCTGTCTCTCCCAACATGTGGCTGAGCTGTCTGACCTTCCAAGGAGATGGGCAGTCACTGGGGTGTTAGAGATTATGAAGTTTTGGGGGCCCGTCTCATTCGGTACTTTGTCTCCTTGGTCCTCCTAGATTCTGTCTATAATGGAAGCCCACCATCTGTCCTTTGAAAGAAAGCAACAGTCTTCAGAGGTAAGTGAAGAGGGCTGTCGTCCTTGGCCCTATCCATGACCAGGGCACCCTTGCTGGCCCTCACCTGTCTCTTTTGTCAGGCTGCTTTGCTGCAGGTCCCTGTGCCGCCCCCTCAGCATTCCATGTACTCCATCAGCCAGGGGTCCTCCACCTCCAGCTTCTCCTCTGTGTCTGCCACCTCCAGACAAGAGGATCCCAAGAAGGACTACCGAGAGGTGAGGCCCCCAGGTGGGAGGGCAGAAGGGGGGCATGTGGCCCTGTGTTATGGTGCTGGTTAAAGAGCCAGGTCCTGACGAGAGCTGCCCAGTGGGCCTACTCACCACAATTGCAACAGCCGTACCTGCGGCGGTGGCGGCAGCCCCCTGGAGAGGAGCCCAGGCTGTCCTTGCCCTGCTCGCCCTTCACCGTCTGCTCTCTATGCAGCTCTTTGCTTTGTGGACAGTGGGTGTGTGTGAGGGTGAGGGGAAATTCTGAGAAAAGTACAGGTCACCTATAGGTCCAATTATTTTGATGTGAAATCATTTTACAAAGTACATTTTCTCTGCCCTTGCCTCCCACTGCGTAAGCACCCCTGTCGACCCGAGGTGGGTCCTTCCTGGCTTCTTGCAGAGTTTCTGTGGACATTTACATGCACTCACACATTGCGTTTTGGAAAAGCTGGTTCAGAGCCTGTTTTTTTACCCCATTTAATCTGTCTTATAGTTTGTCCAGCACCAGTCCACGGCCATTGCATGGTGTGCCACCTGTGCTCATTCCCCTGTGGATGGGAACCCTCACTGACTCTGAGACTCCCTCCCCTGTCACCCCCAAGCCCTGACTTTCTCTTAGAGAGCTCATCAAGCTTGATGCAAAAGCACAGCAAAGAAAACCAAGAGACACACTCCAGAGTCTGACAGAGACCTGGGCTCATTCTTGGGAGAAGCATCCCCCTCACGTACCCTCAGCTAGCAGATAATGAGTACTGAATACAGGCAGTTCTAAAGGGTGGCTATCCTCCTAGGGAGGACTTGTGCTTCAAGGTGGCCATCATCTCACTTTGCCACATAAATAGCAGTGTCATCGTATAGACCTTCAGTGGTATGGGTTCAGTGCACACTAGCACCTTCTAGGATGTCCTTGTCTAAGCAATATTAGGGACATCTTTGAAAGACACTGAATCAAGCCCTGCCTGGTTTGGCTCAGTTGGTTGGAGCATTGTCTCATACACCAAAAGGCTGGGGACTTTGATTCCTGGTCAGGGCACATACCTAGGTTGCGGGTTCGATCCTTAGTTGGGATGTGTATGGGAAGCAACCATACGCAAGCAGCCAAAAAAAATCTCAATGTTTTTTTCTCTCTCTCTCTTTCTCCTCCTCTTCCCCTTTTTTTCTCTCCCCCTTCTTCTCTCTCTAAAATCAATAATCACATTTAAAAAAAATTTTTAAAGAAGATACTGAATCAAGACTCCATAAATCAAGAGACAAATGAGCTCTGACTGATGTGGCTCAGTTGGTTGGTCATCGTCCCACAAACTGAAAGGTCACTGGTTTGATTCCCAGTCAGGGCACATGCCTGGGTTGCAGGCCAGGTCCCTGGTTGGAGCATACGAGTGGCAACTAATCAATGTTTCGGTCCCTCTTTTTCTCCCTCCCTTCCCCTCTTTAAAAATAAATAAATATGATCGTTTCTAAAAAGACAAAGGAGCCTGGCTGCTGTGGCTCAGTGGACTGAGCGCCTGCTTGTGAACCAGAAGGTCCTGGTTCAACTCCCAGTCAGGGCACATGCCTGGGTTTTGGGCCAGGTCCCCAGTTGGGGGCATGTGAGAGGCAACCACTCAATATTTCTCTCCCTCTCTTTCTCCCCTCCCTTTTTCTCTCTCTAGAAACAAATAAAATCTTAGGGAAAAAAAGACAAATGAAAGCTACTAGGCTTTTAGAATGTTGCTTTTATTTTTATTTATTTTTTATTGATTGATTTTAGAGAGAAAGAAGGGGGGGAGACATTGATTTGCTGTTCCACTTATTTATAGTGTTCATTGGTTGCTTCTTGTGTGTGCCCTGCCCACAGCCTTGGTGTATCAGGATGGCACCCTAACCAACTGAGCTCCCTGGCTAGGACTTACTATTTTTATTATTATTTTTAAAGTACTTTTCTAACATGCTTTTTCCTTTTATTAAGGTAGAAAAACTTTTAAGAGCAGTTGCTGATGGAGATCTAGAAATGGTGAGTTTGTAGAAGTTCATTTTTAAAAGCTTGCTCTCGATTTAAAATCACAGTGCTTCTGCTTCTTATCTCCAGTTCAGTTAGGAGCTGTGTGGCTTCCTTATACACTCTCACACAAAAGATGGTGCGTTAGTAACTGTTTGGTGATGGCAATGTGATGTTTCCACCACAAATAAGGAGACAAGTGGACATAAAGCTGCATAATGTGCGTGTCCATGCCTCTTAGATATTCATATGGGAGGGTGGCGAGGCATTGGCCAGAGACCAGTTCACGTTGAGGTCACAGAGTGTAGGCTCGAAGCCTGAGCCCACTAGCCAGGAGCAAGGCGAGCAGAGGGGGTCGAGGGTGAGGAGGAAGTGGTGGAGGCAAGGGCAGGGCACAGAGGATTTTAGCGTGGCCCTGTAGAAGTTGTGGACAGTGGGGACACCTGGGCCGGGAGGCTGCGGTCTGAGGCGTGGGGCTCCAAGGAGTCCTGAGCACGTGTCTGGCCCAGGTGGTACTGACTGATCTGGGGGGACCTGTTGAGGACGTCCAGGTGGGAGGGAAGGTGTCTGTGCTGACCCTCACTGCCGGGTGTCACGGCACCTCTGTGATGAGATCACTGGAGGGTGGAGATCGCCTCCACAGGATCCCCGCAGGCAGTTTCCCTGGCCTGCCTTTAGCTTCCTGAAAGGGATTTGCTTTGTCCTCCACTGTAAAAGGAGGAGTAAACTAGGTGCTCAGCAAATGAGGAGGTTACAAGAGAGCTCTACCACAATGTGTATTTCAAGAGTGCTTTCCGCTGATGATTGAGTTTGAGTGGTAGGCAGAAATTACGGGGTCTGATTATAATAGCCTCCGAGATAGTGAGATCCGAGTGTGGTCCTTGGTGTGTGAGGCTTTGCCTGGGGGCCCCTGTGAATCCACTGGGCTGTCACGCGTCTGCATCTGTCTGATGTGGCACTGCTCCTACCCTGAGAGTGGCCCCAGGAGAACCTAGCGTTCTCTGGGGGAAGCAAGGGTGGACATCGTTAGACGCGCTGAGACCTGTGGTGTGAGCCAGTGGCGTAGGCTGTGTGGAGAAGAGATTACCACAGTCCCTGTGTTGCGATGTGCCTGTTCTCTTCTTCCTTCTGTGGGCAGTGAGGGGGCTGCGGTCACTCATGAAGGAGGTTGGCAGAGACACACTGCCCAGTGCTGTGGGGACCCATCCAAACTCATCTACGTATGCGAGAGCTCCCAGTGCCCTGCCTGGGGCCACCTGCCCCTCAGCTAGCTCCCTGTTCCTCTTCCTGTTCCCCTGTTCTCAACAAGAGAACCTGCCCTTGGTCTCTCTCAGCTAGCCTAGCAGGTGAGGCCCCTCAGTCAAGACCCTGGTGTTTCCACCCTGACCGGTGTCTGTTGTCTGGGACATGAAAGGACCTGGAGGAGAGACGCTTGGGGTTAAAGAGGGGTCCCTGGAGCCCTGTGTCAGCCCTTGCAGGCGCATGCTGACTTCCTCAGTGATTAGGACCAGGCCTAGGTATGCACTTAGATTTTCTCTTCTCAAACTTAACATCCCAGAAACTAGTCTTCACTGGGACATGAATCTGACCTATTTGGGGCCTATTTCCATGCTCTCAGCCGGGGGCTAATGCACAGCAGTGAGAAGGACAGTGGTGTGGGGTTGCAGCCACCGCTTCCGGGCTCTGTGGCTCTGAGCACGTTTTGTTGGCCTCTGGCACTGAGTTCCCTCCCAGGGAAAAAGGGAGGGGCTGGCTTTTGAAAGTGATTTTATCTCTTTTTAGATAAAAGAGAATGGTCTTGCCAAATGTTCCAGGACCAGGGTTTTGAAGCAGCACCACTCTGGCCCTTTTTTAAAATAGAAAAGAAGAACCTCTAACACAAGCTACAGAAATGGTAGCTTAACTTATATCACCATGAAGAGGGCTTAGAAAGGGTTGATTACCTGTAAACCCTGGACTGTTTGTGAACCACAGCTGTCGGAGGGAGGGTCAGAGGGAGAGAGATCGATTAAGAAACTGTAGCTTGTAAAGGAGCTAAGATGAGTTCTGAGCCCCTATTTCTCTTTACTCTGCAACACCAGGTGCGTTACCTTTTGGAGTGGACAGAAGAGGACCTGGATGATGTGGACAATGCTGTCGGTGCTGCGGATCTTGAATTTTGTCACCCCTTGTGCCAGTGCCCAAAATGTGCTCCAGCTCAAAAGGTTGGGCTTTGCTTCTGTTGATAGAGGTGGTGATAGGAGGGAAATTCTCCTTTTTGTTCTAGAGAAAGTTGTCTGCTTCTCAGCCAGTTCACATCTGTGTGGCTGGTGATGGGTACTCCTGAGGTGTGGTGGGGCTCATTAGCTCAGGGGACAGAAGCTGACACTAGTACAAGACCTGGCCTGGGCTGCCAGCTTCCTGAACAGGAGGTCAGTGAGCAGGGATATCCACACGTGCTTAGTGTTTCACCTGCTCTCTGGGCCCCTGAGCCACCGGCGGGAGTTGATAGATAGACACACCTGAGGGTCTCCGTGCACATGGCTGCATTCCCCTGGAGAGGCTTCGCTCAAGGTCCATTGCCACGGCCTGTGCCCACGTTGGTGCATCTTCTGTGGCAGACAGGTCACCTGAACCATCCAGCTTCCCTAACTGGCAACAGCTTGGAAAACCACAGAACAGTGTATGACCAAGATATCAACATCGATACAATACATCCACCTTACTCAGATACCCCCAGTTTTACCTGTGCTTGTGTATGTGTGTGTGTGTACTTAGTTGTATCCGGTTTTTCACATTTGTAGCTTTGTCTATCCACCAGCACATTCAAAGTGCAGAACAGTTCACTCACCACAGGAAGAATCACTTTTATAACCACACTCGCCGCCCTCTGTTGCCCCCAGCCCACCATCCACTGATTTATTCTCCGTTTCAAAAGTGTTAAGTAAATGCAATCAAACAGCACGGCACCTTTTGGGACTGGCTTCCTTCGCAAGGGCTATTCCCAGTTGTTGCCCGTAGTTCACAATTGGTCCGGTTACTGTCCAGCACCCCTCCAGGCACACACGTGCCCCTGCCAGTTTAACCACTCACTGTTGAAGGACAACGGGGTTGATTCTGGGTGTGGGATATTACAAATGAAGCTGCTGTGCACGTTTGTGTACAAGTTTTTGTGAGAACATAACATAGTTTTAATTTCTCTAAGGTAAATGCCTGAGAATGCAACTGCTGGCTCATGATAAGGAGATGGTAATTCTATGATTAGTTTTGCAAGGAACTGACAGACTTTTCTGAGGGGTTGTACCCTTTACATTGCCAGCAGCAATGTATGAGCGGTCCAGTTTCTCCACATCCTCAGCTGCGTTTGCTGTAGTCACTGCTTTTTATTTCAGCCATTCTTGCATTCCCTAATAGGTGATGACATCGAGCCTGTTTTCATGTGCTTATTTGCCATCTGTATATTTCTTCGGTGAATTGTCTGTTCATTTCCTTTGCGCACTTCCTAATTTTTTTTTTTTTACTGTTGAGTTTCAAGAGTTCTTTATGTGTTCTAGATTCTAGCTCTTTGTCAGATTCGTGGTTTGCAAATGTTTTCTTTTGGTCTGTAGTTTGCCTGTAGCTCCTTCACATGGGTTTTCACAGAACCATTTGTTCATTTAGAAGTCCAGTTTATCAATTTTTCATTTTATAGACTGTGCTTTTGGTGTTTACGTGTGAGAACTCTGCTTAGCTCTAGATTCCAAAGATTTTCTCCTGTTTTATATTTTCTTAAAAGTTTTATAATTTTACATTTAATACTTAAGTCCCTAATGTAGCTTGAGTTAAATTTTTGTACAGGGTGTGAGATTTAGGTTGCAGTTTATTTTTTGCCTATGGATGTCCACTCTTCCAGCACCATTTGTTGAAAGGCAGTCCTTCCTCCACCTTCTTGCTTTCTGGGGACCTCGGTTGGCTGTGTGTGGTGTGGGTCTCTTTCCGAGCTCTCTCTTCTGCTCCACTGCTCTGCGTGCTCTCCCCCACCAGTGCCACCCTGTCTTGATTGTTGCAGCTGTGTGGTAAGCCTCACTATCAGATAGAGTGATTCTTCCTAATTTATTCTTCTTTAAATTAGGATCATTTTAGCTAGCATTCTAGGGCCTGTGCCTTTCCATATATATTTTAGAATAAGCTTGTCTCTGTTTACACAAAACCTTGTTAAAATCTGATAGTAATTGCATTAAAACTGTAGATCAATTTAGAGAGAAATCACATCTTTATTATGTTGAGTCTTTAGGCCTTCTTGGATTTCTTCTTCAACATTTCATGGTTTTTAGCATGCAGATCCTGTCTATGTTTTGTTAAATGTGTGCCTAAGTATTTCGTTTTCTTTCCAGCAGTTGCAAATAGCATTGCGTGCATAGTGTACGCTCATGCGCCAGCTCCCTAACTCATTGTGTGTGCCATACTGAGAAAATTAATTTGACTTTACAAAACAGGTAGAGTGGTGTTATCCTTTAGATTGCAAAATCACACTACCTTATTTAAAAAGCTCCACCGCGGGTTCCTCTAACCTAAGAATACTGAAATGACTATATTTTTCATTCATGTGTAGCTTTTCAGCTGCAGGGTGATGGGTATACAGGGCTGGGCACCTTCCGCTCCGTGCCCATGCTTCTGGATATGCTCAGCCCAAACCGTCACTCCACCTAGGTGGGAGGCTATGAAAACCAGGGTTAAAAGGGCAGGTGATGTTTCAGAAGGTGTGATGGGGAGGAATGAAGCCCTCAGGTCCAGTTGTGAGTCCGTGCGGCCAGAGGCAGTTACTGCATCTGCGTGTTGTTCTTTCTCATTTTTCTGCAGTCTGTTCTTCCCCACTCCAGTGCGTTCATTGCACAGTAACAAGATGCGTAAAACACATTATAGTATCTGTTGAATTTCTTGGTTAAAGCCTTATGTTCCCTGCGCTTTTAAAAATTCTTTTCTTCTTTTTTAATTTCTTAAAAAGACACAAAACTAAATTGTTTCTTCTCTGTGATTAAATTAAAACTCTCCCCAACCCCATTCTCTGGTGTATTTAGAGTAAAAAATAAACAAAAAAAGCCTTTACCAAAGTATCATTTACATAAAATAAAGTACAGCAGTTCCTCAAATAATGTCATTTCAATATAATGCTGAAGAGATGCTGTAGGAACTTAACTCTTCTTTATTATCAATTAGCCAATGGTAAAACTAGTTTTGGCATACCTCATTTTGCTTAACATCACAGAACCTATCGATGATGTTAAGTGAGGACTTACTGTATACACATGTAAAGTGTACCATTCGGTGAGTTCCTGCAGATGTATACAGCCACAAAGCCATCACCATGTCGCCTCTGAGAATTCCCTCCTGCTGCTGTGCATCTCCTCCCGCCCTCCTTCCCTCCCGCCCAGGCACAGACAGTTGGTCAGATACGCGTGCTGCAGACATAACCACTGACCTGCTTTGTGTCATACAGACTCAATGGCATTTTCTAGAATTGTATGTGAAAGGAACCATACTGGACACACTTTTGAGTCTGGCTTTCTTTACTCAGCAGAATGGTTTTGAAATCCATGTTGTATGTAAAGCTACTGTGAATATTTGTGTACATCTTTTTATAAATGTGTTCACTTGGGTAAATATCCAGGAGCATAATTGCTGGGTCATACAGTTAAATGTATGCTGAACTTTATAAAGCAAGCAGCCAGCTTTCCGCAGTGACTGTAGCATTTCTGCAGCCCGGACAGCAGCCTGTGAGAGTTCCAGTTGCCCCACACCCTGTTAGCACTCACTGTTCTGACTTTTTAACTGCAGCCATCACCCTGGTAAGTATGCCATGGTACCATGTGGTGTTCTGCCCCATTGACTTACTTGTTTTTGACTTTTTGAGATATAATTTGCATACAGTAAAATTCACCCTTTAATTTAGGTTAGTTTTTAAGTGGTGACCTTTTTAATAATCAGAAAATGAACTAGATAACCAAAGTTTTAATCCTTGATTAGTCACAGAAAACATCGACAAATTAATTCCGCTACCAAAAGGTATGATTCAGTATCACCATTTGTTTCTTTTTAGTTATATGGTTTATAGATCAGTTTCTTTTACCCTTTGAATTACTGATTGATTATTCTGTATCACGTGGTTGGTTTTAAAACCACTGTGACTAATGAGGTAGTTTCATGATAAAAATGAAGGCGAATTGTGAAGATCAGTAGCAAACAATGTTATGAGGCTTGACTATGAATTCAAGGTCTCATACCCACCAGCAGCGCAGTGAGGATGCGGGACATCTCCACCACCCCAAAGAGGCCCCCCGCCACCTCCCTGCCCCTGCGTAGTTATCCCCGCCCCCACTCCACCCCCACAGTCGCTCATCTCCTTTCTGACCCTGAGGTTTTGTCATCCCTGATTTTGACTTGCATTTCCCTGAGAACTAAAGATGTTATTTCACGTTTGTTGACTGGCTGTTCAGTTGTCTTCTTTCGTGAAAAGTGTTTTCAGATCTTTTGCGTATTTTTTTAAAGTTAGATTATGTTATTGAGTTGTAAGAGTTTTTTGTTTACTTTTTTAAATTCTGATTAATACAAGTCCTTTCTGAGATATACATGTTGCAAATATTTTCTACCGTTTGATGATTTGACTTTGTTTTCCTTTCCTTTCTTTTTCTTTTTTTTTGAGAATTTTCTTAAGAGTTTATTTGAGCCAAGTTGACAACATAAGCCAGGATCTCATTTTCTTTTTCTTTTTTGGTCAATATTTATTATTTATTTTCTTAGAAGGTAATTTTTCATAGTTTATTAATATACCATATAAAACATTTCAGAAAAATGAGCAGTTAATTATTTACAAATATTATCATTCTTCTAGGAATTATGGGAGTACCTTCAGCAATTTCAGTAAATATCAAAGTTAAGCTCAGGAAAAAATGGTGCTGATTTATTTGTGAAGTTTTCCTCCCTTTAGCCTAATGTATTTGTACACGTCAGTACGTCTCCAGAGAGACGGTATGTTTTAGTGGTCTCAGTCTTGGGCTCGGGAGTTGAGCTTGGGTTTGAATATTAGATCCTCCATTTATAAGGTGTTTGACTTTGGACGTGTTAGTTAACATCTCAGGTCACAGTCTCTTTATTTTGTGGGAGCTCCAGTAAGTATTTAAAGAGCTTTTAAGTTATATTTTACATGGCATTTTGGTAACAAGAGGTTTTTCAAGTTGTCTATTCTATAAAATTGCCACAATCAAATTCTCTCTGGCTCTGTTTGGTCTGTTCATTATTGCTTGTAACTTTTTAGTCTGATGAAATCAACCTTCACAGGGACAAATCTATCTGAATTTTGACTGATGCTCTTAAGGTGTTCTCCAAGATCAGCCTAGAACCTGTAACCTCCTGTAGGCACACACTGAACCGTAATGTCACAGTATCTGATGTCTTTTATAAAATCCTTAGCCAGCTGCTCAGTTCTGTCACAGTGATGCCATGAGACATGACATGAGGACATGCTCCACATCTCCAGAACAGTGCTGTGGTACATGAATGTATTCAAGTCATTCCCTGGCCAGCTGTCGTCCATAATCTCTACACCTCACCCATAATCTGGCACCTCTGCTCCTGGCCATGTTTTCCCCAGGGAAAGTAGGAAGGCTCATTTTCTTAGTCTTTTTTAGAGAGCAAAGATTTATAATTTTAAAGCCTAGTTTATCATAGTTTTCCTTTATGTTTTTGCTTTGTGTCTTATCTAAGAAATCTTTACTTATTCCAATGTTGCAAAGGTTTTCTTCTGTGTTCTCTTCAGGTTTTATAATTGCAGCATTTGCATTAGGTCTGCGATGCACTTTAATTTTTGTTTTGGTGAGAGATGGGGTTGATGCAGTTTCCCACGCACGCACACCCGGTTATTCCAGCAGCAGCTGCTGAACAGACCTGCCCTTCCCTGTTGCATTGCCTTGGCATAACACAGTGTTACTTTAGGGGTTGCTTTCTTGAAGATGAAAGTTAACCCTTCGACTTCCACACCTTTCTAAAGTGGTTGGAATTCACTTGTGGCAGCCTGACTCTGGATCCCACTGTGAGGATTTTGCTGAGTTCCTTTGGCCTGGTTTCCTACATACTAATGGCATTTCTGTTTCCCTCTTCTGCTCTTAGCTGGCAAAGATTCCTGCCAATGGGCTTGGTGTGAATGTGACCAGCCAGGATGGCTCCTCCCCACTGCATGTTGCTGCCCTGCATGGTCGGGCGGAACTCATCCCCCTCCTTTTGAAGCACGGTGCCAGTGTGGGTGCCAGAAACACAAACCAGGCTGTCCCACTCCACCTGGCCTGCCAGCAAGGCCACTTTCAGGTATGGGTTGTGTCTCGGGCAGAGTGTTAGGATGCTTGCTTTCAGTTAGAACCTCACTTGGGAATGCAGCAGAGGGGCAGGAGTTTGACAGCTGACCCAGACCACTGGCCCCTTTCCTTCCTCCCAGCCCCGAGACTCAGAGGTGCACATGGATGGATCACTCAACCACAGAGCACAGAATTCTGATGCTTCTGGGGGCGGAGCCAACACGATCCCACTGCCAGTCACATGAAGGTGGTGCAGAGGCTGCCATTCTGATTCTGGCCCCAGAGGGCTCTCTCCGGTGCTTGGGGGTTGGTCATCGAGTGCTCCGGCTACCTACCTATCAGCACCTAATTGTTTCCGCAGCCCTTGGTCTGTGCCAAACAGGCCAGCACTTCATAGAGCACAGACCTATGGAGGGCGCCAGGAGAGAACTGCGGCTGATTGCCCTTAGCAAAGTCCCCTTTTCCATTTTGAAAGTTACCTACATTCTACATTTTTTCATTTTCCCTTAGTAGTTCTAATGTAAATAAGCTTTCCAAAGTCAGGAACCATATTTCAGGGCTTCCATCTCTCTCCTAACACCTCACATAGTGCTTCAAGCATCAGTTTCCTCATCTGTAAAACTGGAATTATAATTTCAGCTCTCTGTGAACTAGGTTGAATGATTAAATGAAAAAAAAAGAAAAAGAAAAAAAATAAAACAAACACCTGGCACATGATCCACACTCAGCAAATATTACCTGCTCACCCCCAGGCCCTTTCAGTCAGTCTGCTTTCCGCTGAGATCAGATCTGTGTCTAAAGAGCCTTCTAGATAACCTTAGAGAAAGGTCAAAAGGATACCAAGTTAGAGAATTTCTCCGTGCCAATTTTTAAAATTTTATTTATTTATGTTTAGAGGGGAAGGCAAAAAGAGAGGGAGAGAAACATCAATGTGTGGTTGGCCTGTTGTGTGCCCCCCACTGGGGACCTGGCCCGCAACCTAGGCTTGTACCCTGACTGGGAATTGAACAGGTGACCCTTTGGCTCACAGGCCGGTGCTCAGTCCACTGAGCCACACCAGACAGGGCTCTCCCTGCCAATTGTAATTAAGGTTGAAAATTATCCTTTTCTGATCTAGGTGGTGAAGTATCTATTAGATTACAACGCAAAACCTGATGAAAAGGATGTAAGTGGAAACACTCCCCTCCTTTATGCCTGTTCCAGTGGCCACCATGAAGTCGCAGCACTGTTGCTACAGGTAAGGGCCCCCACAGCCCAGAAGCTGTGGACACTGGTCAGTGATGGGCATCTCGTCAGGTGGCAAGCCCCTAGCAGTGCACTGGAGATAGCGGGGGCCCGCCCATGGCTTTGCGCTACTTCTGGGGAGAGGAGTTCTGCACAAGATTTCCATGTGGGGATTCTCAAGTGGGAAATGGGTCTCAGGGTCTGTGCTGCCCCTGGGAGGCCGAGTGAAGGGCTTACACTGCTTTTGCAAAGGTTTGCATCTTGGTCTCGTTTACCTGCAGGGTAGATTGAATTGTATAAGGCTAAGTCGAACTCTTACCTTTAGTGTCGGCTGAATGTCCTTTGTCACTTTTTTTGGTCTCTTGATAAAGGTTATATGTGTTGATTATAGAACAAAGAATGTAAAGCAGGGGAAAACCCAACCAGCCTAGCATCACTCTGTTACTCAGAGGCAACTCATGCCTGTGGACTGTAGAAATGTGCATAATTTAGATCAATATTGGCTTCTCTCTTGCCTATTTTCACTTAAGGTACAAAATTTTTATTAAAACCTCAATTTTTATGGAGGAAATTTAATTTTCACTTTATTTTATTAACTGTTTTTTGGACTTGTAAAAATTATTATTCTATTACAGTTGTCCCAATTTTTCCCTTTTTGGCCTCCTCTGCTCAGCCTGCTCCCCACTCCCACAGTCCATCCCCACACCATCGTGCATGTCCATGTCCATGTCCACTGGTCAGTCATATGTGTTCTTTAACTAGTCCCTTCCCTTTCTTTCCACCATTATCCCCCTCCTGCCTCCCATCTGGCCACTGTCAGTCTGTTCCATGTTTTCCATTGTCTCTTTTTTGTTTGTTTATTTGTTACATATATTTTATTGATTATGCTATTACAGTGGTCCCATTTTCTTCTCCCCTTTATTGCCCTCCACCCCCCCTCCCTCCAGCATTTCTCCCCTTTAATTCATGTCCATGGGTCATACATATAAGTTCTTTGGGCTCTCCATTTCCCATGCTATTCTTAACCTCCCCCTGTCTTATTTTGTACCTACCATTTATGCTTCCTATTCCCTGTACCTTTTCCCCCATTCTCCCTCTTCCCTCTCCCTGCTGATAATCCTCCATATGATCTCCATTTCTGTGATTCTGCTCCTGTTCTAGTTGTTTGCTTAGTTTGTTTGTTTTGTTTTTGTTTTTTAGGTTCAGTTGTTGATAGTTGTTTGTTGTCATTTTACTATTCTTATTTTTGATCTTCTTTTTCTTAGATAAGTCCCTTTAACATTTCATACAGTAAGGGCTTGGTGATGATGCACTCCTTGAACCTGACATTATCTGAGAAGCACTTTATCTGCCCTTCCATTCTAAATGAAAGCTTTGCTGGATAGAGCAGTCTTGGATGTAGGTTCTTGCCTTTCATGACCTGGAATACTTCTTTCCAGCCCCTTCTTGCCTGTAAGGTTTCTTTTGAAAAATCAGCTGACATTCTGATAGTAACTCCTTTGGAGGTAACTGTCTCCTTTTCTCTTGCTGCTTTTAAGATCCTCTCCTTCTCTTTAATCTTTGGTAATGTGATTATGATGCATCTTGACATGTGCTTCCTTGGTTCCAGCTTCTTTGGGACTCTCTGAGCTTCCTGGAAGTCTATATCCTTTGCCAGTTTGGGAAATATCTCTTTATTATTTTTTCAAATAGGTTTTCAATTTCTTCTTCTTCTTCTCCTTCTGGCACCCCTATAATTCAGATGTTGGAATGTTTAAAGTTTTCCCAGAGGTTCCTAAGCCTCTCCTCATTTTTTTTGAGTTCTTGTTTCTTCATTCTGTTCTGGTTGAATGTTTATTTTTTCCTCCTGGTCCAAATCGTTGATTTGAGTCCTGGTTTCCTTCCTGTCACTGTTAGTTCCCTGTACCTTTTCCTTTATTTCACTTTGCATAGCCTTCACTTTTTCCTCTATTTTGTGACCATACTCAACCATTTGTGTGAGCATCCTCATTACCAGTGTTTTGAACTCTGCATCTGTTAGGTTGGCTATCTCTTCACCTCTTAGTTCTATTTTTGGAGCTTTGATCTATTCTTTCATTTGGGCCATGTTTTTTTGTCTTCTCGTGCCCATTATGTTATAAGGGGCAGAGCCATAGGTATTCCCCAGGGCAGTGCAACCCACAAGGCTGCGTTGTGGTGTGGTGTGTCGGGGAGGGGTCAGAGAGGGAACAACATGGTTTGCTCGCCTCTTGTTTGGCTTTGAGTCACATCTCCCCACTACCCACAAGCAAATTGGGCCTTTCTGGTGCTGATTCCTGGGTGAATGGGTTTGTGTACCTTCTAGGACCCTGTGAGTCTCTGCAATGAACTTTCCTATGAGACCGGAGTTTCTTCCACCACTGCAACCCCTACAGGTTTACAGCCAGAGTTATTAAGGTTTTATTTCCCTGTGCTGGAACCCTGGGTTGCACTGTCTGTCTTGCTCCCCAGTTGTTCCTCCCAGTTTATCTGCCTGCAAATGTGGGACTACCTGATCTGCCAGCTGCCACCTCACCCCACCCTGGTCTACCAGCCCCAGCCTTGCCAGGCATCCTCTCCACTCCAGCTATTTGTTCTCCACCCCCATACCTGTCTAGATGAATGTTTCTTCTTTCACTCCTTGGACTTCCATACGGTTTGAATTTCTGGCACTTCTGGTTGTTGTTTTTAAATTTGTTTTTCTCCTTCTTTTGGTTGTTCAAGGAGGCAAAATGTATCTACCTACGCCTCCATTTTGGTCAGAAGTCTCCATATCTCTTGTTCTGTTTTGCTCAGTTTATTTTGTTCATTAGATTACTCCTATAGGAAACATCATATGGTATTTGTCTTTCACTGACTGGCTTCTTTCACTTGGCATAATATTCTCCAGTTCCATCCATGCTATTGCAAAAGGTAGGAGTTCCTTCTTTCTTTCTGCTGCATAGTAGTATTGTGTTGTATTAACGTACCACGATTATTTTATCCACTCATCTACTGATGGGCACTTAGGCTGTTTGCAGCACTTGGCTATTGTATATAGTGCTGCTATAAATATATGGATACCTACGTTCCTTTTCTTCTTATTTATTTGTTTTAATATTTTTTAATATATTTTATTGATTATGCCATTACAGTTCTCCCATTTCCCCCCTTCATTCCCCTCCACCCTGCACACCCCCTCCCACCCACACTCCCCCCCTTTAGTTCATGTCCATGTGTCATAAGGTCTTCAGCTTCTACATTTCCCACACTGCTCTTGCCCTCTCCCTGCCTATTTTCTCCCCACCGTCTATGCT
>PVKM010017643.1:0-25841 GCA_004027735.1 Carollia perspicillata
TTTAATTTATTTTTAAAGAGAGGGGAAGGGAGGGAAGAAGAGTGGGAGAGAAACATCAATGTGTGGTTGCCTCTTGTGCGCCCCTATTGAGGACCTGTCCTGCAACTCAGGCATGTGCCCAGACTGGGAATCAAACCATTGACTCTGCGGTTAGCAGACCGGCACTCAATCCACTGAGCCACAACAGTCAGGGCACTTGTACACTATGTTTTGAGGATACCCACTCCTATAAGTATCACAGATGGCTTAGAGTCCCAATTCCAACTCTAACAAATTATATTAAGTAATTTAGGTTTCTTTTTAAAAAAGATTTTATTTATTTATTTTGAGGGGAGAGGGAGGGAGAAAGAGGGAGAGAAACATCAATGTGTGGTTGCCTCTCTAGCACCCCCTAATGGGGACCTGGCCTGCAACCCAGGCATGTGCCCTGACCAGAAATGGAATCGGCTACCCTTTGGTTCGCAGGTCCGTGTCGCATTCAGCCCACTGAGCTATACACCAGCCAGGACCAAATAAATAAAATCTTCAAAATAAATAAATAGCCTCACCTCAAGCACCTACAATGGTGTGTTACTTGCATAGTTTTAGCAACCAGTACCAAGAATTCCACATTCCTTTACCAAGTATTTGGGGACCTACCAGTCACATGATTATCTTTGCTTATGATGTAGCAAAACACAGATGGATATCCAAAAAATAGTAACTGAAACATTAAAAAGAATCAAGTATTTTTCTGAATCACACAATAGAATAATCTACAAACTCGAAAGATTCTGGCAAAACAGCTAAAGAACACTTACTTCTGTTCCAATGCCAGGCTGATTGCCCGAGTACACACTGTCTGGTGGCGGACCGCCATACTTCCTCTGTCCTGTGGTCACATCCAGAGTATAGCCAGTCCTCTCAAGCAAGGCCTAGAAGTAATTATAGATCTGCTTATACTTGGGATACTAAATATCACATACAAATCAGTATATTAATATTTTCTAAAAGGCACCCCGACCTCTTAGGCTATGTAGTTTATAATTAGGTAAAAAAAAAAAAATTCAAAATTCACACTGGTTCCTCTCACACGTTGCTCCCACTTTATTTTACTTCTTTCTATACATTTAATGGAAAAGAAGTGGACAAATTAAGTCTCTAAAGACATACCACTTTTTTGTTACAAGAACAGAAAATAGAGGCAGGAATTATTCAAAATTCAACATAAGCTGATCTGAGGCTACCAATTCATACTTACGTACCACAGTTCCTCATGTTATATCTCCTCTACTTCAATTAGACCAGTTTCCTTATTTGTTTCCTTTACATACCATACTTATAGCCACCAATGATACTTTTCAAATAAACTGTTCGCTATCATTAAAAAATCAGTAGTCCTACTTCTCATGCAGCTTACCTCATTTACTATTTCTCACCTCTTCCCACTCCTTTTATTACATTCAAATAATTTTACCTGTTTTATTTGATCCTTTTGTTTTGTACTCCTGTCACACCATAAGCTTTTTAAGAACCACATAATTTCTCATACAGCAGACTCAAAATATTTGGCAATTACCAAATTTAAAAAAAATCCTCATATTTCCCAATTTCCAACTTTCTCACAATATTATATTAGGTATTAAGGGGAATTACAGGAAAAAAGATAATGTCCTTATCCTCAAAGGTTTGTGCTCATATGAAAGGCCTAGAGAACGAAGACACAATGGGAGAAAGAGAAATGCAATCTACCTAGAAGGGGAGGTCTGGCACTTCAGGTTTTTAAAATTATACAATGTCAGGGCAACAAGGTATCTTGTTTAGATACCACCAAGTTCAGTGGTTTTCAAAAATATCTTCGGAGGAACCCTGGGATACCAGAGTTACCTTAGATCTTCCATCGTTTACCTTTGACTCTACTTTTAAACATAAAAATACATGCAATACATAAAATACACATTAATATGCATTTACATATTTACACGATACTTGCATAATGTAATATACACATATTACATATATAGCATGTATCTTATCAAGAGCAAATAGCTTTAGGAAAGTAACATAGGCCTATTTGGTGAACAGTAGTAAGTTAAAAAACACGTACACATTACATCAAAAAGAATTTTCACAAATTTAACTTTCTTTTTAAATGTAAGAATGAGATCATGCCATTTTACACATAAGGGAAAAGGGTACAAAAGATCTCTATATAAACCAGTTATATGGCAAAAACTGTATTTTATATTTCATACCTACATAAAACTGTACAACTTTAATATTAAATAAAGTATTTCAAATTGAAAAGTCTATCACCATAGCAAAACATCAATGTCCATTTAACTAAGAAATTAGGTTCACTAGTCTTTCACTAAATGCCCTATATTTACCTGTCAGAGAAGTTTATCTAAATAGTAACAATAATGGTTCATAGTTACACAGTTTTTGCTACATTCCAGGCATTATTTTAAGCACTTTCTATATCTTCACTCTTTTAATGCTCACAACTCCTATGAGGAGTTTCACTATTACTATTCTCAGTTTATAAATAAACTGAGGTAAATAAAACTTCAAAGAAAGCAAAGCAGTTATAAAAATACTTTTTACCAAGAGAAAAAACAAAACAAAGTGCTTGGAAATGAACCAGAGATACGACTGGATCAATTCAAAAAACTATTATAAAAAGCATCAATAAATGAGTATCATTCACCGCCTGAAGAACAAAGAATAGGGAGAGTCTAAATTGGTTTTTTTCACCAAATATAGAATTAAATGTTCACCTCCAAAATTCTTCTAATTTTCCCTAAATTATTTCATTTCTAAACACTAATTTTAAAAAGTGAAACTATAAAAATTGATTTCATTTGATTAAATCTGATTTCATTACCAAGTCAAGTTTTACCTTGATCTTTGCTTCATCAGGTCCCTTTGTAGATTCTTGCACCTTGCTCCCCTGTTTCTCCCTTTGCCTGTAGGTCTTCATAACTCCACATAAAAATGCACTTTTGTTCTAGAACAGGCAAGTTATTCAATGAAAAAGAATTACCAGGAATCGTTGAAGGGTCAAATACATAATTAAATTCAATTTCAGAAGACCAGAATTTTAACAAAACCTTTACTCATGTATTTACTCAATAAATATTTGCTGAGTGGTTACTATGTGCCAGAGAATGGAGCAAAAAGCAGCAAGACAGTCTTCCATTTGTTGTTATTTAAATATATCTGGGCTATCTTTGCCACATGTTTCGAAACTATTTCTCCCACCTACACGACTTCCCTTCAAAACAGTAAGAATCAAATGACCCAAAAATCTGAGTAATTTAAACATGTAAAACTAGTAACAATTAGCAAACTTTGATTTTTAATTTTTTTTTTATTTTTAGAGAGAGGAAAGGGAAGGAGAAAGTGAGGGAAAGAAACACCAATGTGAAAGAGAAAAATCCATGGGTTGCCTCTCATACATGCCCTGTCCCAGGACCTAATCTACAACCCTTGGGACGTACCATGACCAAGAATTGAACCAGTGACCTTTCACTTTACAGGATGATACTCAACCAAATGAGCCACACTGGTCAGGGGTGATTTTAAGTTTTGAAAGTAACTTAACTGCAAACAAGGAATGGGGGAGACTTTTACTTTATACTTGTGGTTCTGAAAATTCTGCCATAACAGATCTTTGTTTTCCTTAAAACTAATTTTCTAAAAGAAGTAAAGGTAATCACAAACAAAAAATACCACTCCTCCACAGGAAAAAACTATAGTAAACTAATTTCAGGTCACTAGTTGTTCAAAGACATTTCTGAGTAATGGCCTTACCTGAACATGTGATAAGTCACTTTCCTTGAACTGCTGTAGTACAGATAGAGCTCCTTCTTCATTAAATTCCCTGAGAGCATCAATTGCTCTTTCATCAAGATCGACATAAGCTACCAATCCTACAAATGAAATTGAAAAGGAGTAACATTATTGCAACAAAAGGGATAATTTACATTGTGCTATCAATGTTTAATAAAAAACAATTACATTCAGTACTATCACTAACAAACTACATTTTCATTTAACTATTTGCATACAGACAGGTATACAATTACTATATAGGCAGGTCAAGAGTACGAATATGAAAATAAAAGCTAAAATGTCAATAAACTATAAACATGAATTTCAATCCCCATATCCCACAAGAAAACATAAAAATCCTAACCCCATTTCCCACTCCTCAAAAGGTTTAAATCTTGGCAGTTAAATCTGATGTACACACTGTACTACAGATTAAGCCTTAATGTAACAAATTCTGATTCATGTTAAAGTGGTAAGAACACATTGTATTTCCCAAGGATCAACCTCCAAATTATATGGACTGTTATAGTTGTTGTTAACCACACAATAGGTGGTGGGGAAAAAAGAGAACTATTTTTACTAAATTAATTCTTTCTGCTCTCCAAAAAGTGTCAACAGCTTTTCCTCCTTAGTACCAAAGATAACATGAAATATATGTTTACCAAAGCATCTACTTTGCTGCAGTCAGAATGTGGAAAGGCATAATTTTAAACTTTTCTACAAATGCAAGTGCAGCTTGATCAATAAATTCTGAAAGTCATATTTTAAGGCATTTTGTGTTCTTCTGAAGTGTCAAGCTGAGATTTAAAAGATGCTGTGGCATTCGCAACACTGTCAAGAATAGCAATTTTTTCCAAATGGCATTAAGGACTTTACTATGGACTCACGAGTAAACTATACAGAAAATATACACTGCATTCCATATATGTAGTATATTTAACTGCACGCAGAACATCCACTAAGTTTAAAATATAATTACTTAAGTCTGTTAAGTGTTATATTTATCTCCATATATGTATAAGGAATAAATTTCAGAATTGATCCTATGTAAAATGGAAATATTTGGCACATTAAAACCCCAAGTCCGTACAAACTAACATCAAAAGTGACTCCATTTTGGTAAAGCCAAAAGAACTTTAATCCATACGGTAAATGTAATGCCACTTGCAAAAGTTACCTTTAAAAAATGCTGTCATGATTTGTTTTAAAAGCTCAAAATGAGCATGTCTAAATAATCGGAGTTTCCTTACTTGAATATTCCATACCACCACCCAAAGCCACAACTCAGGACACCCATCAATCCATTCTATCAATCCAACCCTACACTTAAACCGTCAACCTTTTATCAATAACAAAAGCACTCTACAAGAGAGCATCTCTAAGCAGATCACTGCCAACTCTCTATGGCAGAATGCCAAAGTTCTTGAGGGCTGATTTTCAAATGGGACCATCACTCAGGAGTCATTTTTAGATGTCATCTTAATATCTGAAATTATCCTGAGTTTTTCAAATAAAAAAAAATTTTTAAGGACAAAATAACCACTATGTTACTATGGTACTTAAGACACGTTTGTGAAATAATTCAATTCTCTCTCCCAAAATCTGGACAGGCCCACAAAACACTGAGGAAGAAAGTTTCCATCCATGGTCCCAAAGGGGGAGGACACATTTATTTATGAACAACACTCCCTAAGGGTAATTATATCTCTTCCTCTTTAAACTTCAAACCACTTACAACCAACCATATTAAGATGTTCAAATTTGCTTAAGCACTTAACCATGGGACTTCTAGATTAAAAAAAAAAAAAAAGTAGCTGCTACAAACCAAACACTTCCATATTACTGAGAGATGTGGATTTCTGTCTAACAGAAAGTAGACAGGCACAAACTCTCAAGGAGTCTAACATTTATTATCATTTCAGATGATACAGTCTAACCAGTCCTCTTATTATGCCACCTAATCAGACCTAAAGCTGACTTAACAGTCACTTTAAGAAGCTAAAAGTAGAAAAGTAAAAGAAAAATGATGACTGATTTAGATTAAGGAAAAAAGTAAAATTTGGTATGCTGAAACATACATTTTCATTGGTTGTAAACCTAACACAAATTGATGTACTATTCTGAAACAACTAAGACTGCATATTCAACACTAAGAAGGCTTCAAAATAATGAGAAAAGAATATCAAAGTCAAACCCAATATGCCTTCAATGAAGGGAAAGTAACAAACATTCAGCTCTACATAGATCAGAAACAATAAGTATTATTTAACCTTAAAAAATCTATAAAATTTAAAGTGGTTTGCGCCCTCACTTTCATAACCAGTCAGAAACAAGAAATGCATATTATACCTGTCTGAAATATTTCATCAAGTCTTTCTGCCACCTTCTGTGGGAGGCCTGCCTCTATCAGTGTCTTGTAGTGTTCTGTGTGAGTTACACTGGAAGTATCCATTGGTTCTTCCTCTTCTTTTAACTGTACCGCATTACCATTCACCTGATTAGCCATTTTATTATGCTGCTGGAAAAAATTCAGGAGCTATATTACATTAAGCCAAAAATAACTAGTTTGTAGGACAATGCATGATTTAGCTGAACTAATTTGTATACATGCTGCTAATAACCTCTATCATTATTTTATGCCTTTTGTGATGTATCTGACCTAAAATTGCAGTAACAATCCTGTAAAACCATAAAAAATGTACATGGAAGCATTAGGTCTTTAAGAAACTTCATGTACACTAGGTCAAATAAAGGCGTGAATTTACTTAAGGTAGAATTGCTGGTTAACAAAAGTAGCTGTTGTGTCCTGATGAGCATATCGACAAATCACCAGAAAATCCTAAAAAGCCCTTCAGCACTCAATTCTCATACAATTTTTAGAAGTTCGGTTTAAAAACATAATGAACACCCACAGTCCACTTAACCAAGGTTTAAGAACATTCAAATTTTCCTAACTCTGCTTCAAATCCAAGATAAGTGAGAAATAAATATCCTGTTGTCTCCAGTTCAACACACTGGTGGTTTGGGTTTTCTTCGCCTCACACAAAACAAAAAAATCATAACTTGACATTATTTTTTGTTCTAAAATTAACTTGCTATTCCCATTCACAGATTTAAAAGAAAAAATGACTAAGTTTAAAAGTTAAAAGATTGTTTTAAGTTCACATAAAATAAAAAGTGAGCTAGAATTGAGGTTGCTTCATTTAAAAAAAATCATGAGTACATACTGAATTTTTCACATCAGTAAAATAAAGCTGGGGGAAAAAAACCAAACAAACAGTAAAAAATGGACACCTAACTTCTTCCAAATAGTTTCAGCAAACATTAATTAGGGTAAACTTAGATCAGCTGTCTCAGATTAACCTACCCAAATCATTTTGTATGTTCAACCTGTATGTAATGTTGAAATGAACCAACTCCCTGAATAGAGATTAAATAGTAAAACCATACAAGGCCAGTCTCTATCCTTCCTCAAAAGACAGGATTAAAGTGCATTTGTCTGTGGTGAAATTACAATGTAATGAAGACAATAAGCAACAGAATAAAGACATTGCAACAAAAACTGAAATAAAGGACATGAAGGTGATCAAGAAAAGCCTACTTTCTTGATGAAACTCAAGATACCTAGCCACCTATGAAGAAAATACAAGTTTCCTAAAGAGCACTAAAACCCATAAGATAACCACACTTCCAGACTGCTTATCAAACACTGTGCAAATGCACCAGGAGCAGTTTCCTGACTTAAAACAACTTCTTTTCATTTTGAAGTCCACTAATATTTAGTTGAAGTTAATGAAGAAGGGAGGAAAACTGAGAGGAAGGAGATAACAGAGTAGGAAGAGAGAAAAATGCAGAAAAGGTTACTCGGAAATGAGATAGTATCATGACTTCTTAGGATTACAAATCATTAAGACTTGATAGTCCACTTATGTCTATACAGACGCAGACTGTGGTTAAACTCTGATTGATAAATGTTTCTCAAGGCAATCCTCAAATTCTGATGAACTGGCAATTTGTTTTAATGTTTTGGTTAACATTCATAACTGGCACACTTTTGATCAAAAAAACTACTTACAGTGAATACATTTACTGATTAGTACAACCTATTTGTATAAAGATGCATCCTAAAGTCCAAAGTCTCCTGAACATATAGATCTGTTTTCCCAAGCTCCCACCACCCCAAAATACGACCATAATAAGATCATCAGAAGTCAAAAGTTGTCAGTATCACAAGACCCTTTCAGTACTGCAGCTGGAAATAACTATTAGTCAGAGAAAGAAAGCAAATTTTTAACAGAAAAGTTCAATGAACATCTGTCAAGGTGGTATGTTTTTTAAAGTATGTGTAAAGCAAAATGACAAGTTGCATATTAAGGACAAAATAAAAATATTTATGACTATTTTATTGTAAAGGCTCTCTGCAAGTTGATTCGGGTATTTAACTTTTTTAATTGTAAATTTTAACCAAAAAATGTAAAAGAATTAGATTCTAGAAAAATAAAACGTTCAGATCAAGGAAAAACGTCTCTTCAAGCCAAATACAATGTGCTCATTAAAAAAAAAAAGAGAAGACTTTTAGGTCACATGAGACTTAAAACTCATGTCAATTCAACACAATGCCACACAGCCAAACCATATTTCTGATGCAGCAAATATACTAATATGACTAGAGTCATTTGATCTAAGCATTTTTGCAAAAAGTAGAAATTTCGTTAGGATTTAAAAGGGCTGCTGGGAGATTTGGAAGTCAGAGTAGCCCCTTCCTGACTGTTTCTAAACATCTTTATGCAAATTATTCACATTAAGAGACGAGTTGTAAAAAAACCAACGACATGAAAACTAACGGTTATCTCAAGGTTTAAGAGTGTCAAGCCCTTATCCTACGACTGACTCATGAAACAGAAATTCAGCCTCTTGAGGACAGCAAAAATCTCAAACAGGCAGTGTGAAAGGATGGGACCTTTCAAGAACCCCGTAGCTGTAAGTTTTTTAAATGCTAATAATACGCTCACTACCATATATATATTTTTTAAATCGCCTTTCCAATTTAGTGCGCCTAAGACATTCTTAGAATTATGTGTCTCGGGCGCTGCTTGAAGCCTAAGTTTCATGGCCTCTAGTAGTCATTTTTTCCTTCAAATCTCGGCTCGCAGCATGCAAAATGGGGGAGGGGAGGGAGGCTTCCCACACACGTCGGCCGTTCGTCTTCTGCTCCCCACAAAAGTTTTCTCACGGCTCAAATAACCCGGGGTTTACATCCCGCCCTCTGCCCACCCCACCCCCTCACGCCAGTCCCGACCATCAGCACATCCCACTCGTGGCTACGCCGGCTGAGACGGGAAGCCTGGCGGCTCAGACTTGGAGAAGCGAAGGGGCCGCGAGCGCCTTAGGCCGCCGGCTGGGGCCGGCCGCGTGGAGCGGCGGACGGAGGCGGGAAAAGCACTGCCAACCGCAGCAGGCCCCGGGGAGAACGCCCGGCGGACCTGAACGCGGGCCGGGGAGGGGCGGGGGAAAAGAGTAAGGGCGAGGAGGCGCCTCAGCGAGACTAGGCCCTCTATGGTGCGGCGGGACCAAGCAGCAGCCGCCCCCAGCCCATCCCCACCCCCACCCCCACCCCGGGGCCTCGATGAGAAAACGAACTGGGGACCAGGCACACAGCGCGGGTCGGGTCGAATCGGGGCTCCCGGCCCCTCCCCCCACGGGCCTGGGCGAGACTCACCAGGGAAGAGCAGGGGCCGGTGGCCAGGCCCGTGAGAATCAGCGCGAGGCGCTTTGAAAACGACTAGAAATGGCGCGCGCGCCACCCCCTCCCCCCGTCATGGACAGAGATGCGATCCCGGCAGCACGCGGGGTTTCCCGGAACTGCTTCCAGGGACTTGGAGCGGCCAAGCAATCACCTCGCGCAATGGCCTGAGAAGCAGCTTGTGCGACCAATGGGAGCAAGAAAAGCAGTACCACGCTAAACGACCGGGAGCCAATCGAGAAAGCCACCGGTTGAGCCAATGAGGGAACTCAGCGCCGCTGGCTGTGGTGCCTCCGGGGCGGGGGCAAGAACACAAAGGGGTCTGTGGTGAAGCCCGGGGTAGAGGCGAGTCTGCGGGGCACCAGATCCTAGGGGGGCTGAGACTCCTCTCTTCTTGCCCGCCGCGAACGCGAGGTCGGAAGGCTACGCCTCGCGCCGCGTGGCCGCCTCCGGAACCCCGCCCCCTACGGTCCGCGCTGGTCCCGCTCCGCCGCGGCCTTCCCACCCCCTTGCCGGTGCCGCAGCGTCCCGAATTCCCCTTAGAGGCGCCGCCAGCGCTGGCGTTCTCCCCAGGCACGCCCACCGCCACGCGGTGGTGCCTCCCTCTCGGTCACTTTAGGACTCTACTTAGAACACGGTTTTAGGATGATTGGGCTGGTTTTTCGAGTAGAAAAATCGTCCCTCGGAACGGTCGGAACACGGCCCCTCCGTCTCAGGCTCTCTTCCACTCACCGTTAGGAGCATCTTAGAATGTGAGAGAAATCACTCAAATGGGAACACTCAAAAGCTATGTGACACACAAATGATAGCGCGGGGACTTTTTTCCACAGGGTTTGAAGACAAATAGTATTACAGAGTAGGGCAGATACATACATTGATGAAGCCTTTTCCGCGCTTGGAAAAGAGCTTATTTCCCAAGGAGACTAATTTCCCATTATCTCTACACCAGTTTCTCACCTTCTACCACCCCCCGCCCCACTAGTTTTGTTCCCTGTCCTCACCTTGGTCCCAACCCGCTTCATCCCAAGGACCTCCGATCTCACTTCGGAACAGCCGGTCCTTCCTTCCCAACCGCCACCTCCAACGTCCCATCCTCCAGAGCCCGCCCCTCGAGGGAGTGGAGAAGGTCGAGCAGTGGTCTGCGGCATTTCCAGCTACACTTGGGTAACATTTAAATTTCTCAGACCCTACCAACCAAAAATTAATTATTTGAACATCCAGGTGCCAGCACTGAACTAGATGTCTCGGTGGATCCAAATTTTGCATTATGAAATGTGAAAGTTACACAAATGATGGGATCTTTAAGAAAAATAATATAAAATGATTAATATAAATATAAGAACAGTTTAGGAGGGACGCGTTAACAGAGAAAGACTCAGAAGCTTAAAATGTTTTAGCCTCTAGCTCAAGGGTTCTTAACCTATTTGGTGCCACTTGACCAAGTCTAGTAAAAGCTATGAATCTCTTCTAGGTTTTAAAATAAAATATATAGCCTTGGCGGGGCTGCTAACGTACTCCCGTACACCAGAAAATATCGGGGTTCATTCCTGGACAGGGCACATACCTGGGTTTCAGGTTCCATCCCCAGTTTTGGCGCATATGGGAGGCAACCATCTATGTTTCTCCCCCTCATTCGCCTATTCTCTCTCTCTCTCTCTCTCTCTCTCTCTCTCTCTCTCTCATCTCTATCTCTCTCTCTCTCTCTCTCTCCCTCCCACCTCCGTCCCCCTAATGCTCTCTCTAAAAATCAATGAACATGTCCTCATGTGAGGATTAAAAAATAATAACAGCCCTGGCTAGTGTGGCTTGGTTGGTCGCAGCTCCTCCCCTACTCGTAAAGGCCCCAGTTCTATACCCGTAGGGTACATACTCAGATCTCTCTCTCTCTCTCTCAGCAAGGATTAAAAACAACAACATAATAATAAATAAAAAATTAAAAATAAATGCATAGCATCACAGGAAACATTGAAATACAATTAGAAACTATATTTTAAAACAAATTTGTAATATAATATTCTTATTCTGTTTTTCTTTATTAACACATGAAATGTCAAGATCTTGCAGTGGGTCAAATAACTTGAAATTTTAAAGCAACTAGAATATATATCAATAAATCCATAATAATTAAAATGTGATATGAAAATGTCTGGGATTACTATTGACAGTGAAAGGTACTACTGATTCTACTGTGGTTTGTTGTCTACATTCACAATGGGGGAAATGCTGAATTTCAGTTGGGCATTAGTAAAAATAAAAATGTTATTTTTCCATCCTAGTTGGAAGATTGTTGAATTCCATTCAGAGATTCTTTTGAGGACGTTGGCCACAAGGGTAAGAACCCCTTGGACTGGATACTGTAATTAAAGTGATTCTATCACCCAATATTTTCTGGGATAATGTTTCAAATATTTGGCCATACAACCTTCATAAGCATACTCCACCATCCCAGACCATATATCTTGATTTTTTTTATTTGGAAAATGTGGTCATCCGAGCTTTGTGTTTCCAAAAAAAATTAAAAATTGTATGTGTGTCTGTATTCGTGGATTCAATATTTCGCAAATATTTACTGCATACCCTCTACATATAAATCACTGTGTTAAAAATAGGGAATATAAAATGAATGAAACACAGTCTCTGTCCTTAAAGAGCTTATGTTTGAGCAGACAAGGCAGGCCAAGTGTACAAATAAATATTATGAAAAAAATGAGTCTTTAAGAAGAGCTCTAGCCCTGACTGGTGCGACTCCGTGGGTTGGGCATTGTACCACAGACAAAAAGGTGGCCAGTTGATTCCTGGGGAGGGCACGTGCCTGGTTTCGGGCCAGGTCCCTGGTTGGGGGCCTGTGAGAAGCAACTGACCGATGTTTCTCTCACACATTGATGATCCTCTCCCTCTCTTTCTCCCTCCCTTCTCTTCTCTCTAAAAATAAGTAAAATCTTTTTTTAAAAAATTATAAGAAGAGCCCTGGCTGGTATAGCTCAGTGGATTGAGCGCGGGCCTGTGAAGCAAAGGGTCACTGGTTCGATTCCCAGTCAGGGCACATGCCTGGGTTGCAGGCCAGGTCCCCAGTAGGGGCACATGAGAGGCAACCACACATTGATGTTTCTCTCCTACTCTTTCTCCTTCCCATCTCCTCTCTCTAAAAATAAATAAATAAAATATTTAAAAAAAAATTATAAGAAGAGCCCTGGCTGGATTGAATGCGGGTCTGCAAACCAAAGGGTCGCTGGTTCGATTCCCACCCAGGGCACATGCCTGGGTTTCGGGCCAGGTCCCCAGTAGGGGCCAAGTGAGAGGTAACCACACATTGATGTTTCTCTCCCTCTCTTTCTCCCTCCCTTCCCCTCTCTCTAAAAATAAATAAATAAAATCTTTTTTGAAATTTATAAGAAGAACTCCAGCTATAACCCTAATCTTTTGAGATTATATAATACAGTTCAGCCAGGCCATTCCACAATGCTTCCCTACCACACAACAAATTTTTTATCTGAGCTGGTATGTCTGTGAACATACTTTTGCTTCTTAAAACAATTATAGAGCACCCAAATGTTCAAATTGAAGGTTTGACTCGTACTAGTTACAACCTGAAGTTGACAGAAGTTGTTTTAAATTATTGAACTTTCTTACTGAGTCCTTAGAGGAATCTCTGTTGTGTTTGTCCCCTCCATAACTTCAGTCTATTCCTCTGACTCCCAACATGATAACACCTATTTGGCCTCTCCCAGATGCCTTCACTTGCCACTAATGAGGATAAGCCACCCAGCCACAGTTCAAAGGCACAAACAGGGAAAATGAAAAAAAAAAAAGAAGAAGAAAACACTGTAGAAAGGGAGAAAGAGGAGAGAGAAATGGAACATGGAGAAATACCATGTGTAGAATGTTAGCAGAAAGGGCATCGAAAACCTACTCCTGTGTCTGACGTTTAGGTGCCAAGAGTCCTCTACTCAGTTTTACTTGAAAACTTCAGTCCCACCTTGAATTGTTCCAACTGTTAAATAGAACCATTTATTTTCTTCATCAAACTATAATAATTTTTATTATTTTAAGGCATTTTCCAAAATGGTGGCACTCCAATTGAGGGTGACCAGAACTGAAGGCCGCCTTTCATTTTTTTCAAAAGGTGCCACATGGCCGACTTTGCAATAGCTTGAAGTCAACTTACCTTAAGGCCTTATGGGCTTTCACCTGCATGGTTCAGTTGGTCGGAGCATAATCCTGCAGACTGGAAGGTCACTGGTTCAATCCCCAGTCAGGGCACATACTCAAGTTGTAGGTTTGATCCCCGGTCAGGGTGCATGTAACAAGGCAACCAATGTTTCTCTTTCTCTTCCTCTCTCTCGCCCTCTCTCCCTCTCAAAACAATGACAACTGTTCTCAGGTGAGGAGTAAAAAGTAAAAACCTTATTAAATGTCTGCTTTATTGTCATTTTTGTAGCATTTTTTTCTTTTGAAGGTTATCATTAGGCTAGCTTGTTGAATTTCCTTCTAATTCTCAATTCATCAAAGCTGTTTTTTTAATCCTTACCTGAGGATATATTTTACTGACTTTAGAGAGAGGGGGAGGAGAGAGAGAGAAATATCGATGAGAGAGAAACATTGATTGGTTGCTTCTCGTACACGCTCTGAGGATCAAACCTGCAACCTAGCTATGTGGCCTTGACTGACCAGAACAGAACCCGCAAACTTTTGGTGGGTTGGGTGACCCTCCAACCAACTGAGCCACCGGGCCAGGGCATCAAAGCTGTTTGAGTGGGAAGAAAGTGTATTTCCATCTTAGTGGTACAATGTTTTAAACAATAATCACTACCATTTATTGAGCTCCTACTGTGTGTCAATTGTATTATATATACTATTGCTGATCCTGACATGAACCTTAAAGATTAGTAACCTATTATCCCATTTTATTGAGGAAACAAGGCTCAGAGAGGTTAAAACATTTGCTCGAAGCCACACAGCTAAACTAAGATTCAAATTCAGGTCTGTGTGACTCCAAAGCTACTTCACTGAGTTATTTTTCAGTTTAAAGTCTCAGCACTGGCAAGTTATTCACTTGTAAAGGTTGATATTTTTACTAGTCAAAAAATCATAGTCAGCCCTGGCTGGTGTGGCCCAGGGGATCAAGCGCCAGCCTGGGAACCAAAGGGTTGCAGGTTCAATTCCCAGTTCTAGGGCACATGTCTGGGTTGTGGGCCAGGTCCCCAGCAGGGAGTGTGCAAGAGGCAACCACACATTGATGTTTCTCTCCCTCTCTTTCTCCTTCCCTTCCCCTCTCTAAAAATAAGTAAATAAATAAGTCTTTTTTAAAAAATCATCATAGTCAACCTAATGATTAAGGGTCCAAAGCGAACTATGATATAAGATAATGAAAATATTCCCTTATGTGGTTTGCAAAGTGGTTTCTCAGTGAAATTTGAACTTGTTCTGAGAAATGACAGTATCTAAGAACAAAATTATGGCTTCACAAGATCTCAGCATTACAGAGCAACAGTCCTTTATGTAGGTTTATTAGAAAAGAAAATGTTTCAAAGATTTACTTATATGGACTTCAAAATACTATTGGGTTGGCCAAAAAGTACATTTAGTTTTTTTCTGTAAAATTTAAGACAATTTTTAATGTTCACCAGTAACTTTATTGACCTGGATATTTTGAGTATGTTGACTGTCTCCCACTATTGGCTTCTAGTGGGCAGAGGCCAGGGGTGCTGCTAAACATCTTCCAATGAGTAAGACAGCCCCACAGCAAGAATCATTTGGCCAAAATGTCAATAGCACAAGAAACTTCACCACTTTTGATACATTCGATCAGTCACAGTACCTTCTCCATACACTGCACAAATCTTGTTTGTGTGTTTCAGTTGTGTTTTTACCTTCCTTGAAATAATAAAGCATAATGTGCCAAAAATGTTGCAGATCTTCTTCCATCTTTAATATTAAAATGGCTGGACCAATTTTGATAAGTTTTTTAATTTTTTCATTAGTTTTTTTTAAATGCACGCTGATATGACAGGTGTCACAATACAATTTAATGAAATTGTTTTGAATGAAGTTAAAGACAACTAAGAACTACTAGAGCCACCACACAGAAAAAACCAAATGACCTTTTTGGCCAACCCAAAACTTAACACTTGTTAAGAATTTACCATGTTATCTTATTTAGTGCTCACAACAATACATGAGGCACAGTACCAAAAGGTAACATTTTCCTTTTGCAAATGAAGAAACTAAGCCCCAAGTCAGACTCAAGCTTTGGTATAATTCCAAATTCCAATCTCTTTATCTTTATGCTGCACAGTCAGAAGAGAAGAGTCAAAACCAATAACTTTAAACATTCCTCTTCTAAGCCTTCATATTTCTGAACCTGATATTACTACTCTCTTTTAAAATTCTTCTTGCCCTTTTTTTTTTCCCATGAGTTTTCTGTTCTCCTGGAGTTCCGTGAAGGGAATATGGGAAAAGTAAAAAAAGAGATAGCAAAGTGAGCTCTCCTTTTCCAATTTTCCACACCCCAAATCAAAATCAAGAAAGCAAGAATCAACTTTCACGCCCAACTAGGATTGTTAAATTCAATTTAAGAAAGATGAATGCTTGGTCCAGTGGAAGAATTGAACATAACATTCCTTCCTTGGCAACAGTGGGGCTTGGTGACTCACTGATAGGAGGACTTTGGTGTGTCTACCCACAGACACTGAATTTTGCAGCTGTATTTGCTTATTTATTTATTTATTTATCATTTATTTTTTAGAGAGGGAGAGAGAGTGGGAGAGAAACATTGATCAGTTTGCCTTTTGCACACCCCCAACTGGGGACCTGGACTGCAACCCAGGCATGTGCCCTGACTGGGAATCAAACCTGTGATCCTTTGGTTTGCAGGTTGGCACTCAAGCCACACCAGCCAGGGCTGAACCCTGCAGCCATTTAAAGAGATGGGCATAGGTAATAGCAGTTGCAGCTGCCTGAATTCCAGAACTCAAATTCTGGGAGACTACTGAATATAGCATCTGGTCCACTGAGTTCTCATTATTTTAAGGCTTGCCTCTAGGCAGGCAGAAGAGCTATATGCTGCAAATCATTTATGGAAGTGTTACTGTAAACTTTAAACCAAAACCAAGTAGGATTCTAAGGTAAGTATTATTACCCACATTCAAATATACAAGTTAAATATACTGTTATACAAATAAGATTCAATAGGGGTTGTGAGTTCTGCTCCCTCAATCATAACTTATGTTTTGTTTTTTAAATGCAATAAAACAGCCCTGACCAGTGTGGCTCAGTTGGTTGGGTGTCATTCTGCAAAGCGAAAGGCCGTGGGTTTGATTCCTGGTCAGGGCCCACGCCTGGGTTGCAGATTCGATCTCCAGTCGGGGCTTCAAGTTGGGGCGTGTGTAAAAGGCAACCAGTTGATGTTTCTCTCCCTCTATTTCTCCTTTCCTTCCCTTTTCTCCAAGAATAAGTTTTAAAAAATCTTTTAAAAATGCAATAAAACAATAAGAATTGATTATAAACAGACTATGTGTACATAACTAAATTCTTATTACCCTTATGTTAAAATATCCATTACAAGGAGGGGAGGTGCTCTCTCTAATTAATAACAATAATATAATACCATATACTTACATAGTTTTTCCATTTATAAAGAGTTTCAAATACAACATCTCATGTTTTGGCTACATTTGGACATCTTGAAATGTGCCCTGTCCTTGGCCCTGTGACTCTCCTCCCCTGATTCTTTCCTGGGTTCTGTAATACATCCTCCTAGGTCCTCTCCTCTTCCCATTGTTATCTACTGGTGTTCCCAGGATGCCATGCTTGACATTGCTCTCATGCTCTGTCAGCGCCACCCATTCACCTGCATGGTTTTCCCTATTACCATCTTCAGCTATTCCCATTTCTTCACCTGCAGCCCCATCCTGAGTCCTGGGCTCTGGACTCATCTTTCCAACTGCCTGCTGGGTATATGAATATATGTTAGGATGTAGTGGATTCTTCAGACTCAACAAGTCTCTAAAGATGCTTTTCATCTCCCATCATTGGCCCCCTTCCTCAGCGAGCTCCACCCACACCGACCAGCTGATGGTTTCCCCTCCAGAATGCCAACCACTGCCTCGGCACTCTTACATTTGCTCCTCAGTAAATTAGGCACTTAGAACACTTTCCCCCAGGTATCCTTATGACTTTCAGAACTCTGCTCTCAGGTCACCTCTTTAGAGAGGCTTTTCTTAACCCTTCTAAATAACAGCTCCCTTCCCTTACTCTACTTTTCTTGTAGGTGTTATTATCTGACATTACACTATGTCTTTGTTTATGGCCCATCTCCCCCACCAGAATGTTAGTTCAACAAGGAGAGAGCCTTCATCTCATTCAGTTTCGTACTTACATTGAGCACATTAACGGGTGCTCAGCAAATTTCTGTTACATGATTGAATCAGCTTGTAATCTTTATACACATCCTACATTCCTCCTTTTTGTGAGTCCTGGTTCCATTCATAGCATACTTGGCCATCCAATAAGTCACTCACCTCAGAAATCTGCATTTTACAGGTTCTGACTCATCCCAAATCACTCACGGAAACGTTTGATAGTTTACCTGGAGCCAGGACTGGAGCAAGAATACAAATGAGGCTCTCCCCTTCTTTTCCTATTCTGGCTCTGTCCCATTGCTGGAGGGCTCTCATGTCCACAGGGGGCTACTCAACCAGTAAGCCCAAGCTCCATCCATCTTCCCAAACCTAAGGCCCAGGGGTACGCACAGGCAGCTTGGTTTAGCCTCAAGAGAACAAAACTGGGGAAGAGGTTTGTTCGTGGGATGTTTAAGCAAAGAACTCCAAGGCCCTGGACACTTAGGCGTGTGATCTAGAAGGGAAGGAGGTGGTGTGAGCGCTGATCCCCTTGGCCCCGTGGGGGAAAGTGAAACAGAAGGAGGGCCAGACCGAGGCTTCTAAAGAGCAGGGTTCAGGGAGGAGGCCTCATTACTGCCGTCTAATGGCCATCTTACCTGGGTTAAGACCCAAACTCCAAAAATGTGGGTGTGACCACACAAGCATGAAGTCCAGAAAGCATGCTTCTTCCCTGCCTTGCCTAAAAACCAAAGATGTCAGTTCTATGATTCAAGAGCTAGCAATGTAGAGATATAGAAAAGGAAATCTTGGGTAAAAATCCCATCAGAAAACTGAGCTTAATCAAAATTTAAAACTTTGGTCCTTTCAAAGACACTACCAAGAGAATGAAAAGACAAGCCCTGACTGGTGTGGCTCAGTGGGTTGAGCACTGTCCTGCAAATTGAAGGATCACCAGTTTGATTCCCAGTCTGGGGACGTGCCTGGGTGGGCGGCCAGGTCCTGGGTTGGGGACCTATGAGAGACAACTGGTTGATGTTTCTCTCCCTCTCTTTCTCTTTCCCTTTCCCACTCTCTAAAAATAAATAAATAAAATCTTTCTTAAAAATAAAAAAAGAGAAAGAATAAAAAGACAAGCCAAATACTGGGGGAAATATTTGCAAATAATACATCTGATAAAGGAATTATGTCCAAAATATATAAAGGACTTTCAAAACTCAGTAAACACTGGCTGGTGTGGCTCAGTGGATTTATCACCAGCTTGGGACCCAAAAGGTCATTGGTTCGATTCCTGGTCAGGGCACATGCCTGGCTTGTGCACCAGGTCCCCAATTCAGGGCATGCAAGAGGCAACTAGTCAATGCATCTCTCATAGATTGATGTTTCTCTTTCTCCCTCCTTTGACTATCTCTCTAAAAATAAATAAAATCTTTTTTAAAAAAATCAATAAAGCCCTGGCCGGTGTAGCTCAGTGGATTGAGCGCGGGCCTATGAACCAAACAACCACGGTTCGATTCCCAGTCAGGGCACATGCCTGGGTTGCAGGCCAGTTCCCAGCAGGGGACGCACTAGAGGCAACCATACATTGATGTTTCTCTCCCTCTTTCCTTCCCTTCCCCTCTAAAGAAAAATAAATAAAATCTTTTTAAAAAATCAATAAAAACAAGTGATCCAAAACTTTCATTAGAGTCTCAAAGGAATCTGATACTCTCCAAAATATTAACAACCATTCATTTGTGTGCTTGGCTTGTAGGATTCAGAGGTTAACCAGATGCCACACCTATAGCAGAGCCTAGAATCCTGCTTGAACTCCTTATATTGAGAGCCTGCCTTGCAACAAGTCTCCAAAGTTGCAAAGAAAGATCTATTCTGAGATAACCCTCCAAAAGTAACAATGAGCCCTCAGGAGCTGGTGGCTTTATCCCAGCTTTACTGAGGGGGGTGGAGGGTGGGTCTTAGGTGGGTCACATTGCCTCTAGGAGCCTTCTTCCCTTTGCATAAAGGCCCCACTAGACACCCAATGACAGAATTTCTACAGTTCTTTTATGAGTAGCATGTGTTGTGACAAATCAGAAATGAAGTCACCAGCTCTGCTGAAGGGGATGAAATTTATACTCTCATTTACCCAAGAAATATTTGCTGCCCACCTACTGTAAGTAAAACATTTGCTAGATGTTGAAGACACAATGGTAAGATGCAGTGACTTCTTCAAGGGTGGCAAAGTCTAAGGAGGAGATGAAAAAGTAAACAGGCAACAAAGCAGGAATCAAGTGCTTTGATCCGGACAAATCCAGGGAACACTGAAAGGAACACCTGATGGATCCAGTCTGGTGGGATCAGGAAAGGTTTCCTACAAAAAGCTTGGTGTGAGAGCCAGAGGAGGAGTTGGCCAGAAGAGTAAAGAGGAAGAGATGCAACTTGGAGTGTGTTGCCAAGAGCAGAGAACGGAAGCCGAGGGGCCAGCAGAGGCCGGCTCATGGCTGGTCTCCCCATAAATCAAACCACAGCAGTGTACTGTCTGCTGCCGGCAATGGGAATCGGGAGGAGGTTTCACACAGAAGAGCGGCAAGAAGGCCCTTTAGGAAGCTCATTCTAGCTGCAGCAAGGGAGCATAGACTGAATGGGTTTGAAAATAGAAAAAGAGAGACTCATTAGGAGGCTGTTTCCATTAGGAAGACATGGCTGGTTTAGTGGTCTGAATAACTGCAGCTAATATTTTGAGCCTCGTTATTTCATTTCATCTTTGCAACTCTATGAGGTAGATATAATCACTCCCATTTAATGATAGGAAACCCAAGGAATGGAAGAGCTAAGTAACTTAACCAAGGTCACATGGTAAGTGGTGGCAGTAGAGCAAGGTAGGTGCACTGGAAAAATATTTAAGAGGTGGTATGGTCACTTCTGGATGACTAGTTTATTCAACTAATATTACTGACTAGGAGGGTGGCTAAAAGAGCAGAAATTGTCAAGTATGACATGCAAGTTTCTAGCTTGGATAGGCAATGAGTTAGGAAATATAGAGGCAGGTAGGGGTGGTAGAAGAAAGTGGTAACCTAAACCTAACCCTAACCCTAACCCTAACTCTAACCCTATCCCTAGTAAGTTCAGTGTGAGATTTGATTTTTAAGGAATGCTCGGGTAATTTCCAAGTGGAGATATACCTCGGGTAATTTCCAAGTGGAGATATACACAAGGTAGCCATCTACGGGGGCTGGTGTGAAATTCCAAGCGAGAATCTGATGTCATCAGCTTCAATCTCTTGGAGCAGTATTAATAAAAAACAAAACCACCTTTGGAGAAACTGAAAATGATACCAACTTTGAACATGAAGCATTTAGGAAAACATACTACAGTAGCTTTAACCACGAAACAATTTTATGTCATTACAGGGTAGTTTTTCTATTAATTTTACTCCTCAGGTTTATTGTTTTTTTTTTTTTTTTACTAATGGCCCTTTAAGTTTCCTGCAGAGAAGCAAGGCCCAGATCAGCTACACCACCACAGAGATGCGTATCTAACCAATGCTTCAGAGTCCTTTTCTCCCTGGGCACAGGAATTCCTTTTTGAACACTCACTTTTGAAACGCTAGGGAACCATTGAACAAATTATCATTTCAGGGCACTCAATGGGGAACTAATGTCCTGGAAGCAGCGCCCTAACCAACCCCTAGAGAACAAAGAGGAAATCTTCTTTGTTATAATAATGATGAAGCATTAACACATCAAATAGCCTTACAGGGAAGACTCCAGGTGAATTTCTGCAGGTGAACTGGCATTTTCTTTTAATTTCCTTTCCAGAAATTAAAAATGCTGAACATGTAAATGGAAAAAGAGTTTAAAAAAAATGTTTTGATGAAATTTCTTTTCCAAGTCTTGGCTATAAATTAACTCAAGTTTTTCTTCCATGTTTGTATTTTTGCCCAATTTAAAGCACTTCTACTCCTTACCTCTACCCAGACTGGCCCTTCATTCTTTAAAAAAAGGCTTCATTAGAGAAAATTACTTGTAAGTAATTTGAAAATTGTGGACACAGCCTGGTAACACATAATCACTTGCACCAACCGCAAGACAGTGCAATTATGTCATAAATAGAGAGCCTTTGACTGTTTCTAAGAGTTATCTGTTCTGGAATCCCAATACTAGTTCAGTAGAAATTGTTTTAGTATTCTTAAGACTAAATATCTCCTTAAAGCAACAAGGCTTCCTTTCCTTTTTTTCTTTTGGATGAACCTCCCCCGGCTTCTGCATAGCTAATGAGTCAGTCCTACCAAATGCATCCATGTTGCCTTGCCACCAGCCTAATCTTCATAGGAAATTGTTCAGGTTTTTGCATCTTCCCAGAATATGGCAATATCCAAGGGCTCACCAATGCGTGAAGACAATGTACTCTCAAATTTCCAGAACATCAGTACAAATGCATGAACGTAAAGATAACCGCACCCAAATTCAAGGTATCTGATGAAACCCCACTTTATGAATTGGTGCTGGATAACTAAAATAATTCTCAGCTTATTGATTTTAAAAATTATACTTTTAATTATAGAATATTGTTAGAATAATACAGTTATAGATAGACACTAGAATAACTGTGACCAATACCACAAGGAAAACTGCTCTACGTACTTACTCGTCCACTCTCCACAACCATAGAAAACAGGCACAAAGTGTTCAGGGTATGTGCAGAAGCAGCCAGAGTCTTGGGAGCAGAAGGCATGCAAAAAGCATTAGCAAAGTGAGTCCAATGCATAACTTCGACACAAAGTTCAACAAATGGGCAGCAACTGGCAGACAGAGAGGAGACAGAGCTGGTCTGGCCCTCGCCTTTTTCACTTCCCAGCTGGAGTGTACATGTATGGAGAGATGGCTGGGGTACTTAAGATGCCAGAGCAGCAGCAGGCACAGGCTGGGGTCGGGACAGGAGAGTAGGGAAGGAAAAGGAAGTGAAATAGCGTTATGTCATGAAGATGCTGTCGTCTATGGCCACTCCAAAGCTGATGCCCTAGGAGCTCACCGAAACAGAACTTTGATATGCATTAAGACCATCAGCAACACTGATACGGTACAAGACATGTTTTAGTCTAGTCATCAAGAACATGTAAGTCATTCAACAATTAAAATATGAATACCCACAGTTGGCAAGAGTTCATATAGAACAAAAAACAAGCTCCCTGCCCGAGTTTGTATTTAAACAGGAGTGACAACAGAAAAAAAGCTCGTTGGTGGAGTGGGATTCTTTGCTACTTTGGAGGTCATGTTAGTCCCACGCAGCTGTGCAGTACAGTACTCAGTACAGTACACTACTTTAGAGAGACCACTGGCTCTTTTAACACCGGCTGCTAAAGAGCTACGGCAAAAGTAGGTTTCGAATGTTAAAACTCTCACAATAAAGCACAGTAGAAATAACTTGAGGCATACTCAAAAATAAAAAAAACTTCCTTACTTGAATCCCATCTCCTGGGCATTAACTCCCTTCCACTCACACCCTCAAATACTTGGATAAGCACAAACATTCTTAACTCTTGGTTGGGCTGAGATGGGAGAACGGACACTACTGGGCTTACATTGAGTCAACTCTTAATCACTTCATATCTGTAGGCTGAGAGGATGAAAGTACATTGCTATACGTTTATTAATTCCTTGTGACTAGCCCAAAGAGAAGATATTCAGTCTCAGAACAGGACGATCAACCTGTCTGTCCAGTCCTCATACCCCACAGTGGGCTGATACATATGAACAAGTGCTTAGTTCTGTCCAAGGACGGACGTTACGAAAGAGTGCACACTAGAGCACTAGTGTTGATGTTTTTTCTTCATAGAGTGAAAAGGACATTTCTCACATTGGAGTTATGTCTGTAGCTCTGCCACACAACCAACATCACCCCGTCACATGCTACTTCTGTGTGAATTCAGTTTCTGCTATGGGAAAAACCACAGGAACACACATTTTACTGTACATACACATGCCCTTATGCAAGCTAAGAGAAACACTGGGATGTGGCCCTTATCAGATGCTAGAGTTAGCAGTATAGGGAGAAGTGATCTTAAAGGGTAGAGGGGAAAGAACGCAGAAATGACCTGTGTTCCCTGGGAAGGGACTCTGTGCTTCCTTCCCTGAAGTCATCAATTCCACTTGCTCCTTATTCTCCACCATCACTTATGGTCCTATCTTTCCTTGACGCTATTTTCATTGCCATGTTCCCTACAATGATCCCCAAAGAAAATTAATAAATTCTGATTAATGGCAATAACAACAGTGGGCATCGCTTGCTAAAATCACCATACTGATGAGTCCTTGGTCCCCAAACCTGTTTCATTTTTCCTTGCAATCCATACCTTCAGTTAGCTTTCACAAAAAAATGCAAGCTCTAAAAAAGTTAATTAGAAACAATGAGAAGAAAAGTTATGATCATTGCCTTCATAGTGCAGAATCCGACTCTCAGGAAGTCGGAAAGCTACAGGTGCATGAGCAACTCAAGAAAAATCCCTTTGAAAGGGGAAGGTGTGCGTGTCCAACTATGGTAAGTGAATAAGTGTGGCAATTCAGGCAAAGTCTCTCGTCCTTTTCCAAAACAGCTGTGACCACCCTATTACAATCCAACATTGCCCTTAGCACAGTTTTTTGAGCCAGGGCTAAGAGGAAGAGCTTTTAAAAATTTACTCTATTTCCAGGCCTGAGTATTTATCAGCATTTATCCCCTAGACTTCAGAGTTCCAGTTACTTGTGGGGCTGATTTCAATGAAGTACTTCATTAACACTGAGTGAATAAAAATCACTATGTTTAGGAGGGAATAACATTCCCAAAGTCATGGGTCAGAATTTTAAATGGCTTGTCTTCACTGATGTTTCAAACTGTGGCCTACAACAAGGAAATTCAATATAGTATAGGCAGCTCAGTTTCGAGAGAGCTCTCTAATAGCAAATAAAATTGTACCTTAAGTGAATCATGTATCAGTCATAATTACAAGACTTAGTCAGTGTGAACTCTCTTATGTTTAATAAGAGCTGAGCTCCGGCTGAAACTCTTCTCGCATTCAGTGCACTCATAAGGCTTCTCCCCCGTATGAACTCTTTGATGTGTGATGAGGTTGGAGCTCTGGGTGAAACCTTTTCCACACTGCACACACTCATAAGGCTTCTCTCCTGTGTGGGTTCTCTGGTGCTTAATGAGATCTGACCTTTCACCAAAGCTTCGCCAACACTCGTTGCACTCATAGGGCTTCTCTCCAGTGTGAATTTTCTGGTGTGTGATGAGGTGAGAGCTCCGGCTGAAGCTTTTCCCACAAGCGTTACATTCATACGGCTTTTCCCCAGTGTGGGTTCTCTGGTGCTGAACCAAGTGTGAGATGCGGCTGAAGTTCTCCCCACATTCGTTACAATGGTACGGCTTTTCTCCCGTGTGGGCTCTGCGATGGCGCACAAGGTCAGAGTTCTGGCTGAAGTTCTTCCCACACTCCTCACACTTGTAAGGCCTCTCTCCTGTGTGGACTCGATAGTGCTTGATGAGATCAGACCTCTCACTGAAGCCTCGCCCACATTCATTACACTCATAAGGCTTCTCGCCTGTGTGTGTCCTCTGGTGCTGAGCGAGGTGAGAGCTCCGGCTGAAGCTTTTCCCACACTCCTCACACTCATAGGGTTTCTCCCCGCTGTGGGTCCTTTGGTGTTGGATCAGGTGAGACAGCCGGCAGAAACTTTTCCCACATTCGTTACATTTGTGAGGCTTTTCTCCAGTGTGGATTGTCTGATGCTGGATGAGATGAGAGCTTCTTCCAAAACTTTTCCCACACTCGTTACAGTCGTAGGGTCTCTCCCCAGTGTGTGTTCTTTGATGCTGAATGAGGTGTGAGCTCCGACTGAAGCCCTTTCCACATTCGTAACACTTGTAGGGTCTATCTCCAGTGTGGGTTTTCTGATGTCGATTAAGGTCTGAGATCTGACTGAAGGCCT